>JASAOA010001768.1:0-66744 GCA_030849815.1 Vickermania spadyakhi
ATTGCAGGCGCTTGGGGTCTCGAATTCTTGAACGGCGTCTTGGAGTTGCTTCGGCGGGTCGAAGGTAGGGTTTCTATTGACCTCCTCCGCCAACGAGCGAATAAGAAGCATTTTATAAACGACTTCGATTACAAGTTTGACGGGTTTCCTCACGTGGTTTTCCTTCTCTTTCATTTCTTCGAAAATGTGGTTGATTCGCAAAAGACGCTAAAGACCAATCTATCAGAATATTGTCCACTTTTTCAGCGCATTTATGAAGCAAGGTAAAGCAATTCTCGAAAATTTTCGCTGATACGTGGCATGTCTAGAGGAGGTGAAACTCAACCATCAATGGCAGCTGAACGCTCCACTTTGTCTGCGGGCTCTTGACGTGCTCCTTCACCCAACTCCACACTTTGAAACGATCGATCACCGAAAGCCGAGACATGTACACCAGAGCATTGTCAGATGGGTTGCTTCTCTTAGAAGAAAGAGCATGGAATTCACGCATACGTTCACCACTTCTGCTACTCATCTTGTCACTGACTTGCTGAAACACGCAGCGTCATATCCCGTTTCGGGTGAAGGGCACTCTCTAACGCAATCACCGCGCTAACGCCACGAAGAGGGGCTAATTTTGACGGCACATCCGACTCCACATCTATCTCGTAGTCTAGGGCACTAAAAGCTCCGTGTTGCGACTCCAGCTTCTCATCCTCTCCGGATCAGTGACGCCGTCAATTCCTCGTGGAGAGAGAGGATGGTTTCTTCTTTGTTTTTATTAGCGATGGAGAAAAGTCTCACTTCCCGCTCCAAGAAGGGTCGGTCCTGGATGAAGTGCAGGAGGATGGGACGTCACGAGCCAAGGGGCCCCATCCCACCATACGTCCTCCCACTCCCCTGTACTGTCACGGGTCAGCACCAGTTCACACGATTGGCGGAGAGTTACTCGTGCGTCACGCTGTTGCGACACGCTTGGCGAGTGACACATCGGTGGGGAGAGAGCGGTTAGGTTAGCGGTTAGGATAGCGGTTAGGTTATTTCAACTTAGTCGGTGAATGTGTTCGCCCGCTACTACACCGATTCGGTTGAAGATGCTCTATCGCGCTTATTCACTATCTAAGGCATCAGAAAATATATTGAAGATGGACTTTTCCTAGACTGGTAAATGCTTTACGGATTGCTCTCCCTTTCCCTTCATTCTTCTTCAGATTGCGTTCTCCCGCGCAAGTTTAGAAAAAAAAAAGTTTTATTATGGCGATCCCCATCCACAAGATGGCGTTCGCGGCCGTGACCTCTTTTTGGCCGAGACGGAAGTGCTCCCATTGAGGGTTTCATGGCCCGGCGTTTCTATTTCTAGCCTCCTCGTAATCGGGTCCGGTGGAACAGAAGCGCCTCGATGCCGTTGAGATCGACAACGGTTCGCTCTCCCCCCCTTTCGCCTTGACACCAGAGAATTGGGGCAACAGCACATTATTGCCGACCAACATATCGGTGTACACACCGAATCGAACCTTGCTCGGGCAGCTCCGAGGAGCAGCGGGAGCTTCTCCAGAGGCAGAGCCACCTCTCGGCGATGCGGGCCGCGCTCAGTGCTTGGAGGTGGGCCGGACGGCTCAGGAAGGTGGAGATCTCGGCATGGAGGAGCTCGAGAACATTTGGCAGTCCGCGAAGAGTGAGGTGGAGGCGGACGAGGCGAAGATGGAAATTCGCCATCAGAAAGAGGAACTCGCCACCTTCATGCAACAGTGCGCAGCGCACTTCAATTCCGTCCAGTACCAGGAGGCCGCGGATACCGCCGCCTCCCAATCAGCATTAGCCCGGCTAGAGGCTCGATTGGACCAGCTGAGCCAGGATATGGCTCTCTTGAGGGTGAATCCACCCAGCAGCAACGCACTTCCCAACATGGCTTCCTCAGTCCAACCTCCCTACGGTGGCAACGATTCCGTGTACCTTTTTCTTTCAATTCAATTTTTAAACGCGTTGCAACCAGCCAATCCCCCCACCATTACATTGGATCCCTCCACGTGGGTTTCCTACTTTTTCTCCACTCGGAACTTCGAGAGTTTGCGGATGGAGCTGTCCCGTCTTCTGCAGTGTCCTTATGAATATCAGCGGTATTCGATGTCCGAGAGATACTGCCTTGAGAGTCATCGCTCGCGTTCTGCTGTAGCGCTCCGGTTTGAAGAGGAAGCCATCATCTGCTGTAGCTGTTCTCCAGAGCAGTGCTGGATGGGGGTACAACTGGCGGTCCTGCGACGGCGCACGATCCTCCCAACGCACCGCCTGCGTAGGAGTCCCCTGGTGTGTGGACGAGCGGGAGCGAATCCGTACAGGTGGGGAAAGGTCAGACGAACCCACACCCCAAAGCGTACTACTGAGCCAAGCATGGAGATCCAAACAAAATACAGAATTTAAAAAAAACTTACACAACAACAGCGTAACCAATAATAATAACAGTGTGTGCTAAACGTGGTGAATCCCTAGAAAAGGTGTGCCAAGACCGTACCCTGCAGCGTGATCCTAGAAGAAACACGATGACACGATGAGAATTCGAGATTCGCCGCCTCGTCTCCTATCTTCGGCAGGTGTGTGAAGGAGGAGGTGAACCACTCTCTTCTACACTCCGCTCTACCACCCGACGTTTCGGCTTTGAGAAAAGTAAACATATCCTAGCATGTAAGCAACTGTTGTGTGTAAATAGAGAGGAGGAGATTCAATAATTGCCTTAACAGAATGGAGAGGAGGAATGAAAGACAACTTCTGCCGTCGTCGGCTGTTCCATGTCAATCATCTCTTTCATCATTACTGTTTTTCTTGTTTAAAAGCAGGGAGGAAATATCACGCAGAACACACTGAAAACTCCCCTTACTTGTTGGGCAAAGGAAAAGAGACAATATCAATGGGTTCTCTGCAATTACTTGCTTTTCGGACGGAAGGGGGGAAGAAGAAATAATACTCGAGGAACCGTTCGTCAGAAACAGTAACACCCATTGAATATGTTTACGATAACCATAATAATTTGAAGAAGTTTAAGCGACTAAGAGCCCACCCTGTAAGGAGTGTCAATAAACAAAGTACATAAAATGATTTTTGCACACATATGCATCAGCATATGTATAATTAATACATTTTATTGATTTATTTTTCACATTTTATGATTTGAAGTTCTCAAGAAGTTTTTGTATCCTGCGAAGAACACCCTTCACTTCCTGGCGAGTAACAACCGTGATTGGGTTCACAGGAAAAGGTGAAAGAGACAAAAGGCACTCCGCGACTTCTTTCACCGACTCGCACAGCTATACGGTGAGAGAAGAATAGCCATCCTCCAAAGCGTTGGTGATGGTGGTGGGGAAGGAAAGGATGCGTGTGGGCACGGAATCACCATTCATTTCTATCATACCGTTAGATATCGCGAGACAGCATCAATATCCGACACTCTATGCAATCCCGTTAGGGTATCCCGTTAAGCTCTATGGGCGCTACTGCCAAATAAAAATAGAGTGGCATCTGTCACACGGAGCCCTAACAACCGAGCCTCCTTAGAGGTATAGACATTTTTCTTGGTATCAGCGAACATCAGAAATGTGCAAATTTGAATCGATTGGGAGCCAGACTCACTGGCCCTCACTAAGTTACTTCTCGGCGTACTTCCCCGGCAGAACAATATTCGCACTCCTGAGCTCATCCGAATCGAATCCAAACCGATCACTGGTCGCGAACCACAACCAGCGCCTGTCCTCAGCAGGGTGAAGATTTCACCGCAGCTCCGACGCCGTGTTGGCACTCACACGAAAGAAGCCCAGACTAAGGATACCGATGCACATCAGCTGTCATCCATGCGCAGTCGGTCTTCCTCCATGTGCAGTTCATGGATATTCTGTTGTATTTTTTGGAGCAATCGATCGTTTTCAGCACATGTTTTTTCTAAAGTGGCAATCTGTTTTGCATTCCTCACTTTCCGCTCTATCTCTTCCACTGTTGGCATATTCTTTCCACGGTGTCTCCCAACAGAAGGGGGTTCCCTCAAACGAGTTTGGTATTTCACTGGGGGGGGGGGGGGGTTGTGATATTATGCTCCCCACTTCCGTTTGAACAACTAAATAAAATGAATGAAGAAGAGCAAAAAATGATGTGTTCTTCACCGCGTAGAAAAGGAAAGTACAAATTAAAAAGAAGCAAGACAAAATATATGGGACATCGAAAAGCAAAAGAAATAAATATATATAAATATACATCAAACACGTCGAGAAGAACAATCACACATACACCATTATCTATTTTTCATTCTTTTTTTTTTTTTACTGTAGGAATCATTCTTCTCCACGCGATTCTCTCTCATTTAAAGCAAAAACTTTTTTTATTTCACCCCTCTCCGTCTTCACCGGAGAAAATATGGTTCATCTTTCCAAGAACAATACTATTACACATTCATTACAAAAGGATATCTTTATGTCCCGGTTACTTGTTCACGTTGTTCATTTTTAGTCTGCTCATCTTTATCTTCAGCCTTTCGATGCCTACGAAGCCTTTCCACTGTCGACCTTCTCAATGGCATTATATTTTTTTCTGCGGTGCTAACGGTATCCTGCTTTCGTTTCGGATCGTTTCGCAGACTAGCAAGTGTCTACTAGCTTCCACTCAGGAACGGCACTACTGCTGTGAATCACGTCCGGCTCAACGTGAACCCAATCGCTAACGCTGCAATCATTCCTGTAGAGCTAGACTACAACTAGTATCACGGATCCCGAGGGGTACGGTGTCCAACAGTCACGAGCTATGAGCTGCAGCGGTCTCAACAGCAGAGAGGTGTAGGACTCTATTTCTATTACCTATTTGGAGCTCAAGGATAAGATAAAAATCGTTGAAATGTATTTCGATGCCGAAACGCCATCTCCGCGCTCACGGCTTCCACCGAAGCCGTACTCTCCTTCTCCAAAGTCAGTGAAAAAAGGAGTCGCAAAAGCATCGGATACACCATCTCGAATTCGATCACCTTTCCGCTAAAGAAGCTGGAGAACCTGCTGAACCATCTGTCAAGGATCGCAGTCAAGCCGGCAATGTTCTTCGTCGCGAGGCATTCAATCACCTTTCCCACAAACAGTGAAATCCTTTCGCAAATGCTGCACTTCACTTCCTCGTTGGGGTAGCACAACTCCAGGCTGTCATTCTCAAGAGCCTGTGAGACGGTTAGGTACCCAGTAAGTAGAGCGACGCTTCCAAGTTTCGCTTCCGCCCGCCACGTCAGTCACATACTGTGCATCTCATCCTCAAGGACAAGAGTAGCTTCCCCCACACCATCAGCGGAATTCACGACATGTCTTTCAATGGCATTGTGAAGCAGCGATGACTGCAGTGTATCCACTAAAGTACAGGTTAAACTCTCCAGTCTTTACGGCTTCCACACTGGTCACAGGGTGCATCACCGCCAAATTGCTGAAACTGAAGCGGATCCGCTGTACATCTGCATAAACATTTCGTCAGTCGCGTCGAACAATATCTTCTGGTTCCTAGCCCGCACTCCTCCGGCGTCCCGACACTCTCCACCACAGGCGTCTCGAAGTTGTCAAGGAAGAGGAAAACTCCACCAGTGGCGTTGGTTGGCTGCGAAGCACTGATCAACGCAGCCTTCAAAACGCTTTCCAGACGACGGTCTAATTCATCATCCATACTATTCAGAGTGGCACAATACTTCAGCTCTAATTCACCGAAATGCTTAGATAGTGTCTTAGTCAGCTTCTCTTTGGTGCTTCCCATCACTCCCATGTCGAGGAACAGCACGGGGCGAGCCTCTGCTGAGGGCTTTGCCGGAGGGCCTTTAAAGAGGTCCGCACGGCCCTTGAAGTAGTACCGCAGCGTTGACAGGAAGAGTGTCTTCCCAAAGCCCTCCAGTCGGCACAGGTAAGCTCTTCTTCGGGACTCCTGCGGCGGGAGGAGGCCAGCGATGTGGGCCGTCTTGTCGACGTACCCGTCGTATTTACAGAGCCTTTCAGAAAAGTAGGCCACCTTCTCCCGTAGAGGTGCCGTCGCTGTACGGAGCGAAGAAGTGGTGTCCGACGTACACCTGCGTGTGGCTGCACCGAATGGTTTTGTCCTCTGGGTACCGGTGCTCACCTGTGCCGACTGGACCAAGGTTTAGGAAAGCTGTTTCAGTCCACGCTACGGTCCTCCTTCAAGGGCCGTACGGACCTGTTTGAAGGCCTTCAGGCCGAGGGCTCCTGCTGTTTTGGGGTCTATGTCTTGAGAGTTAGAAAAAGAAAAAGAGCGAAACACATATATCCATAGGCATACCATTCATCATCGTTCGTGTTCCTAGCGATACAGCGTTTACTGCCGAAATAACAATCACAGTTAAAGAGATTTGAAGATTAGATTATTGGGCCATAACGGTAAGGACTGCCTCTTCTCTGTCCTCTACAGGATTTTTATGTTGCTCTGGGACGGACAACTGTTGTAGCATTTGGGCATCCATGGGTGCAACAACGCCTGCTGTAAATACATTGAAGAGATGAGTTCTGTATTTTTATTTTGCTCCCTCCATCTTCACCGCAGAGAATATGGTGCATCTTTCCAAGAGCAATAATATTATACATTCATTACAAAAGGATATCTTTATGTCCCGGTTACTCGTCCACGTTCTTCTTCTTATTCCACCGCTGAGCACTACTCACGTTGTTAGGGGAGAGGTTCAGAATGGAAAGAGGACGACGCCTTCGTATGGCGTGTCCGACTTTTCAAATACTCCGTTGGCCAAGGGAATCACCCGGAGGTGTTCTTCCATATCTTTACTTTTGCTTCTGCCGCTGAGTAAGTCAGACTTTGACCGTCGGGGATAGAGGTAACTCCTTCACCTCTGTAGCGGAGGTGAAGGGACGAGATATTTTTTAATGGCATCGTGGAACAAAGATGAACGAAGTGTATTCATTCAGTACCGGTTAAACTCTCTCCCTTCCTGGACTTCCACGACGTTTTCAGGGTGCATCACCGTCAAATTCAGCGGCCTAAAACGGTATCCGCTGTACGCCTTCAACAACAATTGCACAATAACGTCGAACGATTTGCTCCGGCTGAACAATCGTTTACACCGGTAAACTCAGCATCCATCGAAATGTTGTTTAGATTGATGATTAGTCAAACTCTGGCCATCATAGTCCTGGTTACAAGCACGAAGTGATGATGACTTAGTCTTCTATCAAAAGGTGCCACAAACGATGAAAAGACCTCTCCAACCCTATCCCTTTCCTCATCGGACACGGTACGGAACGCAGACTCCAACTTGTCAATCAGAATCACAGGAGTTAGACCCGGCAATGGTATGTTAACTTTTTCCGTCCTAGGCCCAGATGGTTTTTGCCGAGCTGCATTCCTACACCTTCTCAGAAGCGTAGTGCATCGGTTTCCTCTCACGAATTCCTCTTTTGGATGATCCTGGAAAGACAAATCCAAGTGCAGCACCGGTCAGGCGGTCCACTCCTTGCGTTTCGAGATGTCCAGGACCCTTAAAGAGATCCTTCCGCCCCTCGAAGTAGCACAGGATATATTAGGGTCCTTCTTTCACACAAACTCGTACTCTCTGAAAGTGAAGCCACCTTCGGTATAAAGGATGTCTTGTCACATACACCAGATTCGCACGTCGCAGCAAGGCGAAATCCGCTATGGTACTGTCCGGAAGACTCTTCTCCGCAGCAGGTTGAATCCAGAACTCAGAGGTCGTCTGCACGTCACACAGCTGATGTGACACTCTCCACCAGAGGCACGTCGACGTTGTCGATGTGGATCACGACTCCATCCTTTGCCTCCAGCAGCCTGCGAAAGGCAATGCCGGACAGAAGGATATTTCAATTCTGACGCACCCATTAAAGTTGTTTTTTGGCACTCATTCTGTCTGACACACATTCCTCAAGCTCTGAATGGGTGCTTCCCATCTCTCCCATGTCGAGGCACAGCACGGGGCGAGCCTCTGCTGGGGGCTTTGCCTGAAGGCCCTCAAACAGGTCCGCACGGCCCTCGAAGTAGTACCACAGCGTGGAGAGGAACAGCGTCTTCCCAAAGCCCTCCAGTCGGCACAGGTATGCACTTCTTCGGGACCCCTGCGGCGGGAGGAGGCCAGCAATGCAACGGGACCCGTCTTGTCCACGCAGGAGTAGTACATACGGCGTTCTCGGACACACAATCCGTCGCCGTCCTCTTCAGTCAGTGAGGGAAACAAGTGTATTCTAAAAAAAAAAACGTCATCGAGATCCTAAGAGATGGTGTTTTCACGCAGGAAAATTTTCATCATACAAGAAATCATTTTGTTTTTTACTCGTAGCTATATCATCATGGGAAGATACATTTTAGGCTTAGAGGGGTAAATCTTGTTGAATATTACTTTCTCAAACAACATCCGCGACGGTAGACCGACTTTTGAAAACGGTAGACTTTTTATACTTTTCATGAAGAGCGTCAAAGTCGGAAGCCTCGATTTCCTGCTTCAAGTGTATGATCATTAAATCTGAAAAACAGCACATTGGAGCCACAAGTGGCCAGAAAAGTGAGAATTTTCGATGCAGAGCAGCGCATGATAGAAAATCGTTTCCATCAATATCCTCGGCGCCCCATTCAACGACATCGGTCGGATGGGTTTGTAGCCGGTCTACAACCAGAGCCAGCACTGCCTCGTTAGTGCGTGGGTCACCTACCGTATTGCATATGAGGTGCAATAGCGTCCATCCATGACTATATCCCTTTGAGAAATCGATAGGTCTTTTAGTGCGAAAGCATGCCGCCACACAATCTGCCCAACCCTTCGCCACGAAATGGTGAAGAACAGGCAGATTCATCGACGCCCCCATGAAGCAGACATCGGCGCCCGCTTCGACGAGATGCACCACTCCACGAGTATCTGGTTTACTGTGATGGGCACACCACTTCAGGAGAGCAAGTGTAGCCCTTCCCTCGGAGTCAATGTGGTTTGTCCATTCTTTTAATGGGTGATGTGAAGCGAGACTGCTCGCACTGTAAATCCTCTTAAATAAGTCGCAGGTGCCGCCTGGTGCTCCAGAAAGAGCTTTCATCTGTGTGACGTCCACGTGAATAGAATTTAGAGGTATGTTCTCGCCCTTCAGAACAGTTTCGCGGGACTCCCATAGACTATCCGTAATAACTCGGTAGTTCCCTTCATTTCGCATTCTTCTTTGATTATGCAATTCGTCCGCATTGTGGTCTAAATGGTGCCGCTTCCGAGAGAGCCTACAGTATTCGTTAAGATCGCACATTCAAGAAGCTAAACCACGTGAGCCACAGCAGACGATATGTCACTATACAAAAAAAAATACGGTAAACATAAGAAAGCAAAGCACAAATAATAATTTACTCTCGCTAAGATAAAAGTCTAAAGTTTGCTCCAGAAATTAAAATTCGTCAAATGTGCGCAAGTGTTATTTCTATCATACTTTTTCTTCCGCATTGCACCGCCACGTCGTGCAAGAGTATGTAGATGTTATTTGATATTTCAAAAAAGAAACGCATCATCAAGAGTGACTCTGGAGTGTTGAAGCATATTGATAAAACATACGAACAAACTGTTGCGGTAGGATGCTGCCTCTGAGGGCACAAAGACCTTTTACGTTCCATCGTATCTTCCTTCCTTAGGATTAGAGGCACCGAAGTCCTGTCAAACCGTTGGATCCTATTTAAGAAGTTTTTTATTATTATTTTGCACCCTCCTCGTTACCACTGTGCTAACTTTTCACACAATGAAACAATAGGCGAAGGACAACGCGGTGACGCACCATAAATGGAATCTCCTCCTGCAGAGAACTCATTTTTTTTCAGTAGAATTTTTTTTTTTGCAATCCACGCCATCGATCGAGTTAGGCTTCGTTTCTCAACGCGTCGGAAAGACCCCAAGGGCTGGAACCTTCAACGAACACTTTTTTAATCCAACAGAATATCTCTTAGCCCGCTCAATACTTAGAGCTGTTCTTGCAATACAGTATCGAGCTGTTAAGGATATCCTTAATCTTCTCTTCTGTCTTTGGTTCGAGTGAATCCTTCACTTCACTACTGCACGGCAAAAAGGTACCACTCTCCTTTCTCAAGTTTCCCCAAGAAGTCCTTTTGATTCGCCGCCATGTTGGAGGTGGCACTCAATGGCATCAATGGAAGCTGAATGCTCCACTTCGTCCGCGGAGTCTTGATGTCCTTCTTCATCTAACTCCATACTTTAAAAATATGGATCACTGATAGCCAGGATATGTACACCAGAAAAAAGAAAATACAATTCACCCATTCATTTACTTCTGGGTGAGGTCACTTCACGTCATTTCACTCTTCAGACAAATATATATATATATATATATATATATATATTGTAGATTTAAATTGATCTTTTATTTGCACAATAATTCAATAGCAGCTTTTAATAGTATTAAAGTGAATCTAAAAATTATCTCTCTTTTATCTTCACTTCCTTTTTGCTTGACTAATTTTATGATTCTTTTACAAGTGTTATAATTATGTTTGATGTTAAATATACTTAAACAGTAGTAGTTCAATTAACACTGCAGAACGACAACGACTTCAAATTAGTTATTAATTTTAACTATGAAATTAAATATTAATTTCATAAACCTGCCTGTAAGTTCCTCCATTATTATAGAAATTAGCCCTTATACAGCTCATTCCAAGTTTACGAATAAATGTTAAATTATGTTACCCATTTCAATCTTTCCATTTTCTTACCGTTCAACTTCTCCTTGTCCTTCTCTTTCTTTCGTCTTTTCTTCTTTAAAGCAAAATTAATTTATAATTCATATTTGTTGTAATTAAATGTCATTTAATTTATATCCTTTTGGGGAGAACCTAAGAACTTTGCCGTACAGGCGAACGGAGGGGTTTTGAATTTAAATTCTTAATTGTTTTTACCCTTGAAAAAAAAAAAATTGGAATTTGGATTTTAAACCCATGACCACGTTTAGGGAAAAACAGTTTAAAAAGTGTCACCTGCACTATAGACACCAAAGTATATGGAGGAATAACGAAAGCTCTGTCTCTATTCTGATCTTCTCTTTCATAGAAAATACAGCACCATAGCATTTTCTCACTTCGTTCGTAGGAATCATTCTGTGGCAAGACCTCAGCCCCCTAGGTTTTCATTCAACTCGATAGAAAATCAAAATTGTATGTCTTGCGGAAAAAATATATTTACCATAAAATATAATATTCATACTTACGGAGATGACAGTAGAGGAAAATAACAAAAACAATAGCGTCAAAAAAATATATACCCAATAATCACCAATGTTTTTTTTTTTTTTTTTTTCATGTACATTGTGGATACGTTACGACTCTATAAGGTGTGGGTGGGCGGGTTCACAAGGCGCTGTCGCTAAATACTTGACGTCTTCTATGTTACAGAATAAAGTAAAGGTAGGATAGTAGCTTGCTTATCGCATCATCAGATGAGACACATAACAAGACATGCAAATAAAGATTATTATACAAAGATGATATAAGTTTGGTAACATCTATCGACCTTGGAGCGGTGCGTCTCCTTGGTAGAGAATGGACAAAAAAAATTCTGTAACACACATCCAAGAGAACAAAAAAATTACTTAGTGCTGAAATTGAGTGCATTTTTAAATGAATTCACATTTTCAGCACACATTTATAAAGGTAAAATATTCCATAGAAGTTTGATGGACTTTCAGATAAACTGGAAAATAAAATTAAATATTATACATACAGTTTTATTTTGGTTTTTATATTTCCCAATTTTTAAAAAAAACAAAATATGTGAAAATTAATAAATTAATCTATACGGAAGTATTAAAAAACATTTATTTATCTACCACATCATAAATTTTACATCGCACATCCATTTCTCTTTCGCAACAAGATAAGCCTTTAGTAACAGTCCTCGAATATAAAATTAATAATATTGAAAGTTAAAAATAGAATTACTAAATGCTATAATATAAATGCTAGGAAAAGAATATTTTTTTCAAAAAAAATATATCTCGATTACTATAAAAGGAAAAAAAAAATGCACCATGGAAAATATAAAGCATCGAATTAAGGCTGAAACTAAGAAAAGGAAACACCTTTTAAGTTAATCTTTATTTATCAGCTTTATATGTGATTTTTTTGGTAATGGTGCGTTATGGTTAAATGCTGAAAAGCCCCCGACCCTTTAGGGATTATAATAAGGAACAAAACTAATGAAAATGTATCGATTGCAAGTAAAAGAAGATAAAGGAGATATATGAGAAAGCATCAAAGAAAGGAATCAAAGAAATATACCATAAAACCATACAGGGATCCATAATTTAAGAAGTTCATCTTTATTTAGGGTATACGACAAAAGAGAAACTCTACGAAAGGGAGAAAGCTTAGCCCTAGCCCAAGCTTTTCGCCGCTCCTTTTTTAAAAATTAAATTATATTATAGAAACGCCGCAATCGACTATATAAGAAGAAGTAAAGAAAGACATTTCATATTTTCATCTTAACATTTTCACTCCGCAAGCTCCAAAAAAAAAATCTTTTTTGTGTTGCCTTGAAGGACTAGCTTCCTCCACTAAACACTTTTCCGCCTCATCGGCTAAAAAAAAGGGGCCCTTGGCTTTGTAGGAATCCGAACCCGCAGCCACACATAAAACAAAGGCGGCGGGAAAACAATCGGCAGTTTAGAAACACATTCCAATTGCCCTCAAGGGGGGCAATTAAATTTTTCCTAGCCCCCAGTTCATCCAAAAGCACTACGAACAGGGAGAACGACGTGAACGCGGCCGGAAACCACCCCCCTAAACCCATCCATGTATTAGAAAAATAAAAAGAATATAATGTATAAATAAAATAATTTCGATTTTGACCATTTGGTAATTGTAAATTTTCTCCTTTTGCTACTGTTCTCCCACCTTTTAATTTTCCACATATATTTCCTTCTTTTCGAGCACGATCAAAAAGTTTTTTGAACGTCCTTCGCCCACCCACCCTTTTCCCACCCCCATCCCCCCGAAACACAAAAAAAAAAAACAGAAAAAATATATTTTTTACTTTTGTTTTTGCTGTTTTTATGGGGGTTAATTGTACTATGTACATCACTCCTTTTTTGCGCGCGGCACCTGTGTTTTCATACTTTTATCGAGCGAACAAAAAACCATCCGTTCGGAAACGGGAAAATGTGTCGATTGCAAGTAAAAGAAGATAAAGGAGATATATGAGAAAGCACCAAAGAAAGGAATCAAAGAAACATACCATATAACCATGCAGGGATCCATAATTTAAGAAGTTCATCTTTATATTTAGGGTATACAACGCAAGAGAAACTCTACGAAAGGGAGAAAGCTTAGCCCTAGCCAAAGATTTTCACCGCTGTGGCGGTGAGGGTGGGTGGGGTTGGGCTTTTTTAAAAAATAAATTATCTTATAGCAGTGAACCAGATAAGAAGAAGTGAAGAAAAACATTTCATATTTTCATCTCAACATTTTCACTCCGCAATCTCCAAAAAAACCCAACACAATAGCAGGAGAGGTTCCCACTCAAACAGGCGTAATATCCTTCACGCGACGGCCCTGTTTGAATGCAATATCGATCGTCTTCCCCACACCCCCAAATTCGCATCGTTTTGGAAAATCACATTTTTGGAACACAAAAGTTTTCCCTTATTGAAATTGGAATGCGCGGTTTCCTACGCGGCGCGAATGGGAATTTTCCCCAGGCAAGCGGCCCGTTCCGAGGCAAGGAAAAAACAACGGCATACAACCGTTTGGGGGTTTGGATGGGCATCGAAAATTCCAGCGGATAGTAAGAAGGATAAAACGAGGAGGCGCTCTTTTATTTTTCATCACAGAAAAATGTTTTTTTGGCTTTAACCTTTTTTAAAATTTCTTTTCTCTATCCCTGACGGTGTCTCGTATTTTTTTTTTGCAAAACACCCAATTTCCCTAGGTGATGGCAATTTTTCTCCGTTCTTCTTTTGTTTTCCCAAATTGTTCAGAAACCAGAAGCAATCACCGAAACTATCTCTACATACTTTTGCCGAATGAAGCCATAGTTTAGCCCCGAAACGACCGCACGGAAAGACGAAGAAAAAAATGTCCAAAGGCTTGCCAACAGAAAATTATAATAATAATACTAAAAATATCAATAAAAACACCAACGATTGAAACTTGGTAAAGATTTATTCCAATATACCTATAAAATAATAATACTGTTTCAGGCAAAAATTAGAGTCTTCAATCCAGTTTCGACGCAGTAAATTATTTATTTTTCTTTGCTCTCTCGGTTCGAAGAACTACTAAAGTCTTGAAAATAATATTTTAGCTGTAATAATAAATGCTGTCGCTGGCGATGGTGGTATGAAATCACAACTTAATAAAAGGAGCTCATAGCAACTGCACATATATATTTATATACATTTATGGTTTAACGATGCATTAATTTATTATTATATTATATATATATATTTTGAATTATGGCGCATGTATTATTAGTTTTTTTTTTTTTTTTCAGTACTATCTTCTATGTATTTATAGTTCTAACTCTTTAACCGTATGTATTATCATTATTGTTGAGATGGCTTAGATACAATGCAGAAAATATGCATATCATGTATGCCAATAGTGGGCAATTTCATCAAATGTACTCAATTTTAGCTTTATTATTATTGGTAATACTAATATTGTTACAGAAAAAGAAAAGATCTCTCAACAAACAAAAGATATCAAAACATCTGTCCATCCGTAATAATTCTCTGCAAATTAAGGCTCAAAGAGCAGTTAATCTGAATCATGTTTAGCCCTTTTACTTTACTTCTAGCTCTATTAATAGTTCCTTTGTTTTATTGAAGGTTGTGTATTTTTTTTTACAGTTTCCAATGTTTTAAATTTATTTGTTTTAAATTTAATATATGTTGATATGTAGATTTGGAGGATTGTCCCTACGGTGAACATATATGTTGAGCATTAAATACCGAACCTTTTTTTTTTTTTTTTCGTTATATCTAATCTTAAGAAAAATTTCGAATATAAGCATTAGTGAGTTCTTATGATAAAGCTTTCTTTTTGCTTCTTTCTTCTCCTATCGTACTTTCTTAATTCCAAGTCTTCCATTTAAATTACACCTTCTGGTCAAAATATGCTCTTTATGTAATAACTTTCTTGTTAAACGATTCCACAGAATAGAGAGGTAGAAAGCTTCAAGGAATGAAAATTGCCGATTCTATAATTAGTTATACCTCTTTTCTTTTTTTTTTTTTTTTTTTTTATCTCACTTGATCTATCATCATCATATTGACTTAATTTTTTTAAAAAAAATATTCTAACATTGATATAAATAATATGCTAATTGCCTTTGTTGCTAAAACATATATGAAATCATGCTTTGTGTCATTGAGATGTAAAGTGCATAAGCATTCTACTTATTCTTTTTAATTATTATTTCTTCCGCACTCATTTTTTTATACTTTAGTTTTATTGAGATAGTGTGCAAATGACTTCTTATAGCATCACGGAAAACCCAGAAGGAGTGGACTGGATTAATAAGTGCTGCTGCAAAACCACAGATGGAGTGTACTTCGAGATTCCAAAAGAGTATTTTCGGAATAACACTACCTTGACCAGAAGAAAGTTAAATGTGAGTGAGCCGTTTCCTGTGCCTTTGGATAAAACTAAATTTGAGCAATTTTTGGTTTTCTTGGAGAAAGCAGCTCTTCTATCTGCAAGTGATGATGATGAAATCATGGCATGGATGAATGACTTAGACAAAAGGCAAGTCAAGTTTGTTCGGCAATCGTTAAATATTTCAACTTGGGACGGAAACAATATCTTATTTTATGAAGAAAAACTTCCTAAAATTGGCGATGTTGTTTGGGTCAAAGTGAAGCAAGTCCTTTCCGATGTTTCAGCTGTCGTCCAACTCTTGGAGTACGGTCAATGTGACGGAACCATTCCCTCTACAGAAGTCACTCGTCGGCGCGTGCGATCAATCGGAAAATTTATCAAAGTGGGAAAGACGGAAGCTGCTCAAGTTATTCGTATGGATGAGGCAAAAGGCTATATTGATTTATCTAAGAAGCAGGTTACCCCAGCAGAGGCCAAGGCATGTGAAGCACGTTTTCGCAAGGGCAGTGATGTCCGTTCGATTGTTTGCCATGTTGCTGAAGAATGCGGGATGGGACGTCAGGAAGCAATGAATATGATTGCTTATCCCCTGTACAAGCGAGAGCCTGGAAAACATGCCTTTAATTGGCTGAAGGAACTCCACGACTCTAAAGATGTGGAAGGAATTCTTGGGCCTCTGAATTTACCTCCCAAGGTTTCAGACACTTTAATGGAGTGCCTGCAGAATACATTGCGGCATCGTGTTCTCACTCTTGCAGCTCAAGTAGATATTACTTGCACTGCGGCTGATGGGGTTAGCCACATTAGGGATGTTCTGCTGCTAGGAAGAGATTTTGGAAAAGACAAGGATCTTGGGCTCGACATCTCGGTTATTATTGTGGGACCTCCTCTGTACGACCTTCGCATTCGTACCGATCTTCGGGAAGACGGTATGGCGCTCCTTACTTCTGCCATAGAGGCGATGAAAATTGAAACAGCTAAGAGAGGCGGTATTTTGAAGGTTACCAAGGAACCGTACGTTATGGGTGAGGATGACACTGTTCAAAAAACAGTGGACGAAGAGGAGGATGAAGAATATACAGAATGAGTCCACCCAAGTAGAATAATTCCATGAACACTTTATTCATGAAATTATTTTAAAGTGTTGCAGCTCTTGCCATCGATTATCTTTTTGTATGGTAGTTCAACACAAGATAATGATAATTCCACAGCCATAACATAATTCTCAACAGTACTAAAAGGAAAAAAAATAAATATTTAAAATATTTAATCACGGACAAGATAATAATAATAATAAAGAACTCTCTGATTTCCGAATGATGTGCTTCTTTCCATGAAATAGAAATACGAAGCCTCAGAGCAGACGTTTCGAACAATGGCTCCGCTCCCTTTTTCTTTTTCTTTTGGCTTTATCATTTGTCACTATTGACTTAGTAACTGAATTTTTATAACTATAAATATTAGTTTTTATTTATTAATCGCATTCTATTTTATTTTATTTTTTCCAGTAATTTGACGATTCCAGAGATGTCAGAAGAAGAAACCAAGAAGCTTCAGGAAGTTAATATTGAAGAAATTAACGAAGTCACCGGGTTCAAGCGCGCGGAAGAGTTTGTGTGGAACTCCTTCGAGAAAGGGTATCTCAATGCTGGTGAAGACCAAGATCCCGATGTAGATACCTGGGCCGATGGCTTCTGCGAGCAAGCAGAACAGGATGGATCCGTGTTTGACCGTAACTTTGTGAAATCGGTGTGTGTGCTTGGCATCTACGCTGGCCCGAGGGATGAATTTCAGCAGCGATCTGGAAGTGGGAAGGCCATCTATGCGAATGGGGATCGCTACGAGGGCGAGTTCTTTGAGGGAAAAAAACATGGGAGTGGGCAGTACACCTGGGTCAGCAAAGGTAAGAGTGAAGCGGACAAACTGGTAGAGAAGGAAATGAAAGCCAACTACGAGGGCGGAACCATTGAGAAGTCCCCGCAGGCAGCCGCTCCTGCGATTGCAGCGAAGTTCCAGTTGAGTACGCACATTGTGGCGGGCATCCTAGAATACGGCTACGTCCCGTGCTATCATGGCGACTACGTGCGTGGAAAGCGCACCGGCCAGGGTATTATGAAAAACAAAGATGCGACGCTCTACAAGGGAGAATTCCTGGAGAACCGGAGAGAAGGGCAAGGGATGTTTTACTACTTGAATGGGGACATTTATTCGGGCCACTGGAAGGCTGATAAGAAGCACGGCTACGGGACGTACCACTTCGTAGGCGGCGGGGAGTACCGTGGGGAGTGGGTAAACGGCATCTTTTCCCAAGGCCAGTGGATTCTTCCGGATGGCACCTATTATGAAGGAAAGTTCGACAAGAAAAATAGACCCCTGGACAGCAACGCCTCCATGCACTACCCGAGCGCTCGGATGGCGCAAAAGGGTGTCTTCAAGCGAGGTGTCTGGGCTCCTACTAGCGCTCTTGAAGTGTGTAGCGAAACTCCTGTGGACGGGATGGCATGGCAAGACTAAGGGGGGAACCTCCCAACGATGAGCGACCCATCGCAATATCATTAATAGCATAGTTTATTCATGCTTCTCTCCCCTTTTTCCTCAGTAAAGATATCATACAAAGAAAAAAAAAAAAAGCAACAACAGGAGGGAAAAAAATGAGAGAATGAGACGTCCATGGAAATAGTGTTTGATGTAAATACAAGTGTGATGCAACCCACTTTGAGACTTTGTGTCTCATCGTACCCGGATAGATGTGTGTGTGTTTGTTTGAAGAACACAAGAAGAAAAGAAAAGTAAAGTAGAATCTGGTAAAACCACCACAACAAACAAAAAAATAATAGATAAAATGGGGGATTGTGAAAACCGATCATTGATCTCTTAACTTGTATTTTATTTGTGCTTTTCGTAACCTTTTTTAGTGCCATATCTTTCTGGAGATCTCCTTCTATCAAGCCAACAACAGTCCTTCCTGACGTAGAAGAATGGCTGTTGCTACTGAAACAAGGTATCACTAAAAAATGTTGTTTACTAATTAAAGATCTTGTGCTCGAGTTTACTCAATATCTCTTTTCTTTTCTGTTCCCTCTTTCTTTCTTCTTAAATATTCTTTGTCATCCCTATTATTCATCACTATTTATTATTATTTCCGTTGGGTTCTTTTGATTGCACTAGCCGCCTGCCTCGTACTCTAAAAGAAGAGAAAATTAAAAAAGATGGTCTACACGCGCTGGAAATGCGATCGCCTGCCTGTGATGCAGTGGAAACTCTTCACACAGGACTATCCTATACAAGCGGCGGTAGGGTTCCTCTCCATGTACTTTCTGTGGAAGCATGCGAGCTACTGCTCAGAGGAAACCGAGCGAAAGAACGGATGGTGGGCAGGATACCCGTACTGGCGAGACCCCATTGCTAGAAGAAATGAAGCAAAGTACAAGGCACTCATCAACCACAACGATGTGGACATCACCGATCCCAAGTGGACTGGGTGCTCCAAGGAACAACTCTTTCGCCTCGCAAAGATTGTATGATCGGCCATAAAAAAAAAAAAAAAAAAAAAAAAATTCGAACAAGCAAAGCAAAAATGGTCAAACCCAACAACAACGGCTAAGGATTGTGTTCTTTTGTGTTGTAGTTGTTTGTTTTGTTTAACACAAATAGACAGAAACCAAAAGAAGAAAAGATGTCCTCTACGCAGCATGGACACCTCGAAAGCCCATCGTGGTGGCGCCACTCCACTCCTTTCTAAATATTATTTTTTTTTATTTTTTTTTTTTGAAGTATTCATGACGACTGTTGGTTTACCCCCGATATGTGTCAGAGGAGTCTTGAGTCATATAGGAAAAAAAAAAAATTGTAAAAGATGCATTTGTATGCTGTTTATTTATGTAGGAGTTTTCGGTTTTGGGGTTCGTTAGGAATTAGTACCAAGGAAAAAGAAACTACGAACAGCAGCGACCACCGCAGAGGAGTTGTGGTACGCAATAGGATTGAGAAAAAGGGTTCTGCGCCACTCCATAAATATCCTCCCTCCTTCTTCCCTCTTGAATTTCTTTATTATCTTATTAAGAAATAATAGAATATACTATATTATTGGTTCTCTTTATTCCTACTGCTTCGCCCCCATTCCTAGAGTGGATCGAATGGCTGTCCGCAGAGATACAGCGGTGAGGGGTCCGCTAAAGTCCTGTCCTCTCGTATGGCTTCTGCTGCTCGGTCTGATGGCCCTTCTCGCGGAGGGCAGCGTTCCTGTTTCTGGTTCCCCGTGGGAGCTGGTGGAACCGGTGGCGGTATGGCCTTCCTACGACCACCAGCGCGAGGCGTACGTCACGGAGGTGACGCTGCGGGTTCAACTTCGAAACTTGACGGTTTCTCTTCAACGAGGCAAGGGTTCTTTTCAGTATACTGGAAGAGTATATCAACTCGTGAACAAAAGCGCTCTTGCAGAGCCTTCCAAAGATCCCGCAGAGGCTGCTGCCCTCCACACACTTGTTCCAGGCCCCACATTGCGCGTGAGACCAGGAGGTTTCATTCGGATGAAGCTCATCAACGATTTGGAAGAAAGCCACACAGACGTGGAGGGGAACCCGAACAGCACAGCAGAAGGCCGCATGGACGGGTCGGGGTCCCACGCTGCCGCAGCAGACAAGGAGAAGGAGAACTCCTCACCCTTTCCTTTTGACCCAATGTTTTATACCATGCATCACCCTAATATCACGAATGTGCACTTTCACGGCCTGCACTGCGATCCACACATTGACGATCCATTTGTTGCCGTGGTCCCGAAGGGCAGTGCGACCGGACGCAGCGAGCACGAGTACTGGCTCCCCATAACGGCGGATCACATACCAGGACTGCATTGGTACCACGCGCACAGCCACGGATCGGTGTACTTTCAGGTGATGGGGGGGCTTTTCGGTGGGCTGATAGTCGAGGAAACGCCGCTGGAGGAGCCCCGACCTGGAAAGAGTGTGGCTGCGGTGCCGAGGCCTTCTCGTAAGCGCACCACGAGGCCACACGAGACCAGCGGTGACGCGGGCACGGAGGGGGGTGGAGTCTCTCGCCCGTGGCTCTCCTCAGCGGTGCCGTCACGTCTGTTGGTCTTTCACCTCTACCGATTGGGGCCAGGCGCGGGGGAGGAGCACTGCGATGGACAGAGCATGGCGGCGCTCGATACCATGGTGGGTAACTCCGTTGTCCCAAGTTCCGCACGAGTGTCTTTTCGGAAGGGAAATCGGGAAGAGGGCACAGTGACGGAGAACATCTTCCTCGTCAATGGCCAGCACCTCCCTGTGGTGTCCATACAAGCCAACACTCCCACTCTGCTGCGCATGCTCTATGCCGCGGGCTCGTGCAGCCTCAACCTAACGTGGGCGGCCACCACCTCCTCCGGCGCTAGTGCGTGCACGATGATTCCGGCGGCCACGGACGGCGTGCCGCTAGACGTCGCCCATCTTTCCAGGGATCACAACAGGAAGCCGCTTCACGCCAATGCCACCTCCTGGCTGTACTTCACCACCGCCACCCGCCACGAAGTGTTGTTGCTCTGCACTGCCAATGGGGTGGACTCCTACACTTTCCCTGTCGTGAATCAAGCAGGTCGCACGCTGATGGAAATCCGTGTCGTGAGTTCCAACCCATCAACGCTTCTCCCTCCGAAGACCCTCTCGAAGTCCGAACCCTTCCCGGGCGGACACCACGACCTGCTGGTGCGCCAATTCCATCAGCTGCTGGAGCCGCGTGAGCGTCTGAACGTTAGCGAGATCGAACCCCACCCACTAGCGAAAACACCGAGGACACCTCGACTCCCCGCGTACCTGGACACAGGGAACCGAACGATGCCGTCGAGCTCCTCCTCCACGTTGGAGCGGGATTCGTTGCATCTCTTCCGCTGGGAGCTGTCCTTCTCTCAGGCCGCAGTGCTCCAGTCTTCCACGGTACGCGAGAGCCACGTACGGCCCTTCTATGTACTTGGAGAGGGCTCGGACTGCCACACGTCCTCCATCTCTCCGCTGTTGGAGAACACCTCTTTCCTGCCTTCCTCCACTTGTTATTATCACCCTTTCGAGGGCGCTCGAGGAGAACACAACACATCTCGCTATCACGGCTTTGTGGTCCCGTATAACGACGTCGTGGAGGCGCGCATTTACGGAGACCCGACCGACACGATGCCGCACCCTCTCCATTTCCATGTGAACCACTTCCAGTTTGTTTCCTTCACGCCACGCCCGGGGGGGCTCCACACGCAGTACACGGACCTCTCCGCGTTCGGTATTCTCCCAGGGCAGTGGCGCGACACGATACCTATTTTCGACGGCGAGACGGTCGTTCGGTGGCGGGCGGCCACCTTCAGCGGTGAGATCCTCTACCACTGCCACATGCTCTCCCACGAGGACCGCGGCATGATGGCCAGCTACTTCATTGCGCCAGCGCCTCATCGCAGTCCGAGCAGCTTCGAGCTCCACGCGTGGGGCCGCCTCGTGGGGATCGGCAGCCTCGGACTTCTCGCGGTGCTGCTGTGGCGCTGCGGTGTGCGGAGGGACGGAGGGATGCCGCGGCGGCCACGAGACACCGCTGTCACCCATAAATCATACGGTGGGACGAGCCACAGAGAACCTTGATTCAATAGATGCCTTCTTGTCTATAGCATTAGATCAATCTGTGAATGCAGTGGGAAGCACTTTCGATCCACAAACAGCAACAACGGGGTCAAGATATTTTTTTAGGCATTCGAAAATATATATAAAAATGGAAAATGAAAAGTACTGAAGGAGAGGCACGGGTGATCTTTCTTCTTGGTAAACGGTAGAGAAAAGAAGGCGAGATATAGTAGATTTTCATTACTGTATTCTTAATACATTTTTTCGCCTTATATATTTTTTTCAAATCATACTTGCGCAGGAGAAAGTAGTCTGAAGAAGAAAGAAGAAAAGGGGAGCAATCCGTAAAGCATTCACCAGTCTAGGACAAGTCCAATCTTCAATATATATATATATATATATATATGGAAGACGGAATAGTCATCAGCGAGTGCCTTTATCTATTATAGTTAATCCTTGAGAGGATATCAATTCTACATGAATCGTGACAACGTGAAGGTCAACTTGAGGTTCTCAACTATTGTTGTATAATTACTATCTTTCGTTTTTTAGATCTATTTTTTTTACATTTTTACATCTCGAAGTATCCGATGCGGAACCGAAACACCCGCTCTCCTTTACTTTCGCACTGAGATGCGGCTCTTTACGACAGCGTGACAGTATTTTTAAAAAATAAATGAAAATTGTGAGGCGGTAAGCCGGATCCACCGGAAAACACCAAATGCGGATACAAGCTTCTGTCTCTTGTTTTATTCTCCAGCATAAGGAATAACACTCTGCTGAGATAAAGGCTTTTTTTGTTGCTGTTGCTGTTTCCTGGCCGATTCATTATTTATTTATCATGTGTGTTGTTTCTTCTTTGTGTATTAACATTTTGATGGTGAGAAAGGGCTTCTGCGGATCGTCTTCGCCTTGTACGTCGCTACATGTTCCGGGGACTTCTGTCTCAAAAGGGTCGGACTCCTCTCAGACGAGCGGCCAGACGACTGGCGGTAGTGCAGGAACGGTGCTCTGGCCGCTACGCACCACCTCGGACCACCGTCGCGAGACGTAATGAGTCGCTGCACCATCGCCATCGGACAGCGCAGGATGCTCGACTGGATTACAGCGAACACCTCGACCACCAGACGGGTGACAGTGTAGTCCAGCAGCACTTTAATGGTTTAGTGTGGGCCGCTCTACTTCGCTACGGCCCCGCACTGCCAGTGGAAGTGACAGAGAATTTCTCTTCGCGCCACAGCGACAGCCCGGCCTCGCGTTGCTCAGTCCTGCTCGCGTGTGATGTGCCACCGCATATTCGCGAAAAAGCACAAGCAAGCGCGTCCGAGATGTTTGTCGACGAGGTCGGTCTGAAGACCCATGAACTGCTGACGCTGCTGCGGCGCGAAAAACCAGAATTCAGTATCCAGGAGCATGGAGGCGGTGTGCCCTTCTCGCTGCTTATCCGCAACTGCTCGTACCTTCGAGCCTATGGGGGGCGAGTGCACTACATGCGGCTATTGCGAAACGTTTCGCTGGAGAAGGGGAGTGGCGGTCGCTACTCGGAAGTACCGCCAGACGAGAAGAAGAAGAAGGAGGAGTTCATTCTCTTCACTCTGGGGTTGTATAAGTTTCGGGAACCACCGCCACAGGACGGGATTCGGTGTGGACCACAGCCGTGGCTGTATTCATCACGGTTGGTGTAGGCGGAAGTGCCGCGTTGTCTATTTTCCTATAGAAACGATGAAGCTACAGATGAGAGCATGCACATGAACGGTATCCTTCATCGTGAAGTCAAACCCCACAATATCTCATGAAGGAGGTACTCTTTTGAACTCTTCTCTATTTCTCTGTCTTGTTTGTTTGTTCTGTTACTTTGTGATGCTGCTTTATGATAAAATATAGAATTACTTCAAGCTAGTGCACTCCCTTATTTCGGTTCCCGAGCAGGGCCCCCAGGAATTATTTAGCTAGGGGAGGCGCACCTCTCTAGTATTATTCTTATTCGTATTAGTATACATTATATTATTCTATTATTTTTACATGAATTTCGATGCGCTTTTTGGAGAAGGGGGCTCCCGTCGCTCCAGCTCGGAGTTGATTACTCCAGCGATAGCTCCGACGAGTCGGGAGAGCACTGTTGCGGAGAAGGTGGGGGGCTACTGGCACAGCTTCTCACGGCAAACGCGCGGGCTGTTTACAGAAGTCCCCCCTACGGAAGAGGCCCTCTTGGAATGCTCGACTTGACCTACTCACAGCGTCTCTCCGCCTTCTTCCTGTCGCTGGGAATAGGCGTGTTCTTCAGTCTGCTCGCCATTTCCACAGGGCCCGCGATCATTTTAGTAACCCCAAAAAAGTTTGCGTTTTTCCTCACTGTCGGGAATCTCTTCTGCCTCTTCTCGACCACGTTTCTCGTGGGGTTGTCGTACCAACTGAGCTCCATGTTCAGTGCGAATCGCTTTCAGGCAGCACTGCTGTACGTGGGAGCCGTCCTGCTCACCTTCTACTTCGCGGTCGTCCGCCCGCTGGGCATTGCTTGTCTTTTCATGGCAGTGGTTCAGGTCGGGTGTTTACTGTGGTACTGCCTCAGTTTTGTGCCCTTCGCGCGGCGCTTCGTTCGAGTGGCGTCGTCCTCGAGCTGGGCAGCGATGCTCATGCTGCGCCAGGCATTCCGCAGCGCCATCTCCGCCTTTTCTTAGTGCGAGAAAGAAAATGAGGAGGTGGATGACACACCGTGCGGCGGATGGGGTCTGCGCGTACTTCCAGGGCCAAGGCGGAGGGCGGAGTCCAGGTGTGGGTAGTTGATGTGAAGGGTTAGAATCGTACTGCACGCAAGAAGAAGTACAGCACTGTGTGTCTTCACGGATTAGATGAATCTGCTGCTCGTTAACAGCCGCTCTGCTGTATCTTTTGCTTCTTTTTCTTTTATTATTATTATTATTATTATTTTATCATTAATTTAATATTGTAACAAACGATCATCATTGCTTTTCCTTTAAACGCCGAGAGAAACCCGTTGTGCAGTGTCATGCGGTGTAGACGAGTTTTACACTTCGAGGAGACTGTGCGAAGGCAGCTCAGCAGCTTTCGTAGCGTACTGTTGCCTCCCGTTCATTCCTGGGTGTATAAGGAGGCAGGAGAGCACGAGACCAGCGAGTGGTCCGGCACCTTCTGGACCTCGTGTGCGGCGGCCCCCGACACGCTCCGGCCTGTTTCTCCATGGCATGATCTCCCGTGGAGCCCCTCCTCCGCTCTCCGTGCAGTCAATCCTCCTGGACCGGGTGGGGAAGAGATCGTCTGCGTGGTAGAGATTCCCCAGGGCTCCCTCGCCAAGCTAGAAATGGACAAGTCGCTGCCTTTTAACCCGATTGTGCAGGACGTCCACTCCAAGAAGCCCGGCAAACCCTTGCGATTTCTATTGTATGCGCCGGAAACGGGTGTACCCTTCCACTACGGCTTCGTGCCTCGCACTTATGAAGATCCAGACGTGGTGCACCCCGCCACTGCGCTCGGCGGTGATGGGGACCCGCTCGACGTGGTGCTGCTCGACCCGCGCGGGCTTCTCGTGCCGCGTCGCGATCCCGTGCCGGGCCAGCGCCTCACCACACGGGAGGAGCAGGCGGGCATTCGAGGCTCTGCGTGGCGGTGCAAAGTGCTCGGGGTACTCCCGCTGATCGATGACGGGGAATCGGACTTCAAGATCCTTGCAGAGCCACTGGAGCGACTGCCGGTCGGCGCGACCCCCCCCTCTGCTGCTCCTGTGAACTCGCTCTTCCGTGACGTGCTGGACATTCCGACGCCCTCGCGGGAACACCTGCTGCACTGGTTCCGCTTCTACAAAACAGCGGAGAAGAAGGCGGAGAACGAGATTGCGATGGGTGGCGGGCTCCAGCCAGCCCACGTGGCGGCAGAGATCGTCCAGGACTGCGTGCGGAGCTACACCGCTCTCGTCGGCACGGAAGAGGGGCGGGAAACGGCTGTGAAGAAGAACTACTGGATTCCTAAAGAATGAGAAATCCAGTGCTGCCGCTCCAGCGGTATAGCATCATCCGGATCAAGAAATGCTTCCCACACAATCATTTGAATCCACTCAGTCTTCACATGAAACGTAATCCGCATACTGTTGGAAATAGGCTAGAGTTAGAGTGGAAACACCACTCTTCGTTCCTTCTTACGCTCGTATCATATTTTTGTCTCTGAGAGTGAGATTTTAGCCGAGTTTAAAACTCACTTTTTACACACCTTTTCAATTTCCTCTCCAATGCATGAAGACGTGCCACCTGAATAGCCGTAAGAGTGACATGGCCCCCCCATCTCTATTCGGTTCAGAGTCCCTACCGTAACCTGTCCAAGGCGGACAGGTTACGGTAGCGTGTGGGTGTGAGCCCCACTTCTACGGGATATCCTAGCGAAAGATGTCATGGAAAAGAAGAGACAACTTAAGGAGAACCGCAATGGCACCTTCCGGTATCAGGAGGGAATCATTCAGTCCTTCAGGAAGGCCGAGTGACAGGACAGAAAGCGAGCCTAATCAGAAAGAAGAGAGAACTCCTTTGATGCAAAGCAACGTGCACGAAGCCATCCGTGTCCCTGATGAAAGAGCATAGACAAAACAAGCTGGACGGACTAAACATTTTCAATAAACGGCTTTTAACGAGCAACAGCGAAGTAAAGCTGCTAAATGAAAAACGAGATGCGATGACTCTTGGAATGGTATTAATTTGTGGTGTTACTCTTCTTATTCACTAAAATATAAATTATTTGGCACCCAGATCTACACAGTGCACGAGTCCTTCAGCAGCTGCCAATAAATGATTTAACAAAAAAAAAAACAGCACAACACCTCCTACTCTCTACTACTTTCATTTGCTTATTTTGGCTTCGTTCAGACATTTGTTTTCGAATTTCCTCTGTTCGGCGGCCTGACCATCTTCATCTAGTATTTCTAGCATTATTAGTAGTTATTAGTAGCTATTCCTTCGAGCCCCTAAGTGGTCCAGCGTCGCCTCCTCTTCTTTTTTTTTCTAATGGGGAAGTCCAAGGCAATGCCCGGTGCGATCGACACCACCGAGGCAGATAAGGCGACTCCCAAGTCGATCATCATTTATAGGGGCGAGGTCGCAGCCCCGGTGCGAGGGCTGATGCACGAATGGCGGCGTGTGCTGCTTCCCTGGAGCAGTAAACAGCTCCACGGCAAGAACAAATCCCTGAAGGACTTTGTCAGTGTGGCCTCCATTTTCTCGGTGTCGCACCTTCAGCTGTTTACATCCCCACCACGCGGGGCATCACTGCGCATTATGCGCTTCTTCAACGGCCCCACGCTCTCCTTCCGGGTGGAAAGCTTTGCACTGCACCAAGACATCATCGCTCACCAGCGTCGCCCCGCCACACTGACGAACGCCATGTTTGAGACGCCGCCAGTGGTGGTGCTGAACAACTTCTCCCATCCCGCCGCCGCGCAACGGCCGGAGGTGCCGCTGCTCGAAGCCACGTTTCGTGCGATGTTCCCGACGATCAACATCCAAACCATCCAGAACAGCGAGGTGCGCCGGGTGTGTCTCGTGCATTACAACCACGTGGACCACATGGTGGAAATACGGCATTATTTCGTCGACGCCCGCACCACCGGCGTGAGCAAAACCATCAAGAAGCTGTTAGAGAACCGGCGGCCCACCAAACTGGGAACGCTAGAGGATGTGGACGAGGTGCTCGACAAGGAGGACGCCTGGTCGGACACGGATGGCGAGGGGGAGGAAGTGCCGCTGGCACAACCCTTTCGGCAGCACCGGGAGCAGTGCCGTGTGAAGCTCGTCGAGCTCGGGCCCCGCATGACGCTGCGTCTCGTGAAGGTCGAGAACGGGTTTGCGAATGGCGAAGTGCTGTTTCACAGCTCCGAGAAGAAGACGCTGCGGGAGGTGCAGGAAAACGCGCGACGCGTTCGGGCGCGCGCAGCGGAGAAGGTGAAGCGGCGGGCAGAGCAAGAAGAGCACGTCGCTCGGAAGCGGAAGGCAAAGGAAGACAAGGTGGAGAAGAAGCGCATGCGACGCGAGAAGGCGATGGAGGACCAGGAGAAGAATCCCTTCGAGGTGAGTGGCGCCGGCGCCGGCTACACCGACGACGGCTACGATGCCGATGAGGGGGAGTAACAACACACGCAAGGAGAGAGACGAGATCTGGAAGAATGAGTGGGGAGTGGGGAAAGTCAAGAAGGAAATGGGGAAGAAGTGAATAAGAAAAAGAAAACGGGACTCGCTGCTCTGTGGCTCGTTGTTTTTCTGTCCATTATTATTATTATTACTTCCTTCTTCCTGTTGTGGTTGTTGTTCGTTTGCGTCGTCCTTTTTTATTCAAACAAACAAAAAAAAAGGAAGGCAACACTTAAATATCTAAACACGTTACGCTTAAAGAAAACAAGATTACAACCGAACAGATCGATGAAAAAGGTAAAAGTCGTGGAAAAAAAATAAAAACAATAAAAAGAATAGTGTAGAGAATAAGTGCTTTCCTTGAGCTAGAGCTATTCTGAAGACTATTTGTATTGGTTGATCTCATTATTAATATTTTTTGCTTCTTCCCCTTTGATTGAGCCTCACGTTAGAGGTGTTCACTTAGCAATATCCAACAAAAATAAAAATAAAAAATAGTTGTCCGTATTTTCGTCCGTCCTCTTATTTCCACGTCTAGTGTCTCGCCCTAGAATTCAATGAAGGTAGTGAGGTGAAACCAAAGAGCAGCGAGTAAAACACGAATCATCTTGACATTTATAAAAAAACACTACTGAGGCATCACACTCTGCTTTCCCAACTAACGGGTGTGAGAAAGAGAGAGATAATATTTCCTCAACACCGTGAAACTGTTTCTTTTTGCAGCTCTAACAACAACTGCGTCGCGTTACACTCTCTCAAGAACGCATATGCTGCGGCGTTACTTTCGTCTCGTGTGGGTTTTTCTGCTCCCAATTGATGTGCTCGTGAAGATCGTCTTCACGTGTTCTCACTTTGTGCTCGTCTCCGTAGGTTTAGCGCACGACTTCCAGGCTCGCGCAGATGGAGTCGCCCTGCCCGGTACGACGAAGGAGGAAACGACAACGCTGGAGAAGAAAATGCAGGCCGCGCTTTTAATGATCCCTCCCGCCCGTAGTGGTCCTCCTCCGGTGCCGAAAGTGTTGGTCATCGACCCGATCCCCGCGCTCTGCTACGTGCGCGTCTTGTCACGGAGCACGGCTGCGGTGGGGGATACCAGCGCAGAGCTCGTGCCGCCGAGCTATACAGGGGTCGTGGTGGAGAAAGACATGGGCTGTCCGGTTCACGTGTGGGTTCGGCCCTATGCGACGCAGCTGCTCCGAGCGATGATGGGTCATCCGCGTCGAGGGTATGGGAGGGTGGTGCTCGTCTCCACATGGCCCCCAGCCATTTTGAGCGTTGTCCTTCAGGGACTCGACCCACGCCGTCTGCTGGCCCCTCACGACCTCCTCGCGCTGCCGAACGCGCTGCCGCCGCTGCGTCGTCATCGCCAGCGCTCCTCCCCCCCGTCGCCACACGCCAAGACAGCGCGCTGCAGTCCGCTGCACACACCTCGGCAGTCGGTGGTGTCCTTGGAGCCGCTCACCTCCTGTAGCGGGGGCTCTCATTCCAGTAGTGAGAGTGTGACCTCCCCGACGATGCCGACGTCATCGACAGCGAGCTCCGTGTTGATGTCGGCGAACTCCTCCGTCACCGCCTTCCCCGACACAAAGCCATCGAAGCACCGGCATCGCTCCACGCGTGACGTTACGGAGTTGACCGCAGACGCGAGACACGTCGTAGTGCTGACCGCCGCCAGAGATGCCTTCGCTAGCTGTGTGTACCGGGACAACCTACTCTGTATCCCCCCCTACTGCCCTCCTGCTCTTGGTGCTGTGGAAAGAGGACCCCCGAAGTTGTTACAGAAAGTGCAGGCAGTACTGACGGCACTGAGCAAAGTGCAAGACGTCCGAGACGTGTTACGTGTCACCTAAGCGGTGTATGCCAGCAACGGAGGAACAACAACAACATTCACATTCGTGGCGAGTCAATTAGTATGTTTTTATGATTTTTTTTGCTCTGTTAAATATAATTTTACTTTTTTTCCCACCGCTGTGGGAACCGTCAAAAATGGGAAACGTGAAGACGTTCGTGGGGCGATTGCTGAGAGAGAGCGAGACCGCAGCGCAGCGCTCCTCTCTGAAGAGGGGAGTGTATTGAAACGGGAAGTAGGAAGGCCATTGGGACGACACAAGGGGGGGGCAGAGAATGTGTTTATTTTCATGCAAGACTAGAAATTTGAGTCTTTTACGTTCTTTCTCTTTTCCGTCGATATATATATATATTCTTTTCTTGAAAGGCGTGTTTCTGGAGAGCTGCTGTAATCACATTTATCATTGCATTGGTGCTTGTGCTGTGTGGCACAGGTACATCTTGCACCGCTCACGTCCCTCTCAAGTTTAAAAAGAAAGAGAAGGAGAGCATACACGATTTCGTGAGAACTTAAGAAGATAGAAAGTGAGGGATCGGTAGCCTCATCTTGCTGGCAAACGCCAGTCCAACTTGACACACCCTGTAGAAGTACAACAGCGACTGTCACCGCAGTGTGTTGTTTTTTACTAGAAACTACATATTTTTCTTATTTTGTTGGATATTCTGAAGAAGTACACATTGCTCCATGGCCTCCACTATGTGTTTCCTCATCTCGAGCCCCCTCCCTCTCTCACTCTTTTTTTTCTTCTTTTTTGTCCACACCTTCTCTGGCATCAATTGGCAGAAAAGTACTTGTCGTTTCAGTTCATTGGTGTCGCAGACCTCTCAATAGAATAGCTACGCTCCGTCGTCCCTCACACCATACGGATACGGTGATCAAACGTTACTCTCCACTCAGGGCGGTTGATACCCGCAGTCGCTTGGCTCTCCCACTTGTTTTCCGCACTCTCAAGAACAGAAAGGGAAAGAGAGAGAGAGAGAGAGACCGAGAGCGCGATCACTTTATCGCACTGCGAGGACGTGGAACTAACTTCTCCGGCATGTCGATGGAGCGCAGCCTCCGCCCGGATAGCAGCTCCAACAACAGCAGCAGCAGCAGTCACACGCCTACTGTGCCTCTGAATTCGGTGCCAGGACACCAGCGCCCCTTGCGACCCTCCTTCGCAGTCCTTCTCACACGAGAGCTTCGTCGCCAAGGTGTGGGCCCTGCGAGCGAGCTCACACAGTGGGTGCAGCGACTGGTCGCGGCGGTACGGGTGATTCCCTCTGACACCGGAGGTCACAACCTGCCCATGATCGAGCTTCACTTCTCCGCAATTCACTGCACCACCGAGGTGATCTGCGCGCTCTGCGAGACGCTGCGGCGCACCCCACTCCTCGCTGCGGGCCACACACCCGGTCTAACGCCTAGCCACAACAACCCCATGGAAAGCGCCATGCAGAGGGAGCGAGCGCGTGCCAGTCAAGAGGAGCAGTGGCGATTGGTGGTGTCGCACAACGCGCTGTCCGACAACTCCGCGGGAACCGCTCTCCTGCACCTGCTGGAGTCCCGACCGTGTTGCTTCCGCTGGTATCTCCAGCGCGGCGTCGAAGACATCGCTGTGCACCTCACCGCTCTCGAGAGGGATATCACGGAGGGCAATCACTTTTCTGAGGATTTTAGAGAACGATTACACCACATTGTGCGCACTTATGCAATGCAATGGCAGCAGGGGTCGGCTGTTGCGGAGGCTGTCGTGCGTTCCGATCCCTCCTCCACTCCTCACGGCTTCAGTGAAGACACGGAGCCGAGCAGCGCAGCGGAGCGCAACCAAGGGCCAACCTCCTCACCAGACCCGAAGAGACCGGAGCCACACGTGAGAGAAGATCCGAAACGTTTTTCGTCACCGCCGTCGAGTGGCTCACAGGAAGAGTCGGTCCAGGTGAGCTGCTGCCCCCCTGCTCCGCTACCGCGCGGGGATGTCGTCCCGCTGGCCGACTGCGCTCTCTTTCACTCGTCGGAGGCGTTTCGGCAGCGCTGCCAACAGCTGCTGCAGCCGGGTCCTCCACCTGGCAGCGGCTCGACATGTGCCACCAAAGAGACGGAGCGGTCTCGTGGGTCCAAGGAAGCGAAAACCCTGTCCGTGGTTTCCCCTCCACCGGGGAAGAAGGAGGGGGGTGGCGAGACACACGACCTCACCACCACCACAGCCGCTGCCTCCTCCACCCCAACGGGTGACCTGCACTCGAACCGCCCTTCCACCGAAGCGACCGAACACCGTTTCACTCGTGACGCCGCGGGCGACTCCGCCTCCGTCTCTGGCGCGCGACTGCAGCGGTGTGTGGTCCTTTCTCGACCGTGCGAGAAGAAGCGCGCGACCTCTCCGTCGCCAGTGATGTCTGATGCCAACGCGATCGAGGAGGAGGAGGAGGAGGCTCAAGTACTCCTGCGCTACCTCAGCCCGTACATGGACGGTGGCATGATGGATCTCTCCCGCTCGACGGTGGAGCAGGACCATCATGAGGGCCAACTGAGCACCACCGCTGCGGCGCGCTGGGCAGACGAAGGGCGTCCAGAAGCCGGTCGGAGTGAAGCCGCACCGTCGAGTACACCGTTTCTCCCGAGAACGTTGTGGGATGTGGTTCTCCAGCAGGCATCCAGCAAGTCTGCTGCTTCCCTTCTCACCGTGCTGGATCTCTCTCATAATAGGCTCACTGGCCTTCCCGCTGACGTGTTGCCCCCTACTCTCCTTCGTCTCGACCTCAGTCACAATCAGCTGACGAGTTTGTCCGGAGGAGCGTGGCTTCGCCAGTGCCGCATGCTGGCTGTTTTGAACTTGCGACACAATCACTTGGGGGCGGAGGGTGGAGGACTCACCGGGGCTTTCGAGGCGACCACACACCTCTCCCACCTCTTTCTAGGCCACAACGCCCTCTCACAGATGGACGGGATTAGCGGTACCCTGGCAGTGTTGCACACACTGGATTTGTCCTACAACCAGCTGACGCAGGTGCAGGTGCTGCGGCCCCTCTCGCTTTGTGCTGCCTTGCGTCATTTGATTGTGAAGGGGAATCCGCTGGCCCCTGCGCTCGATGGCCGAACCAGCGTCTTGCGGCCCCTCCTTCGAAATCTGTGCCCGCAGCTGGCGTTCCTGGACGGTCTGGACCTCGCCGGCCCGTCGAGCAGCCCCTCCCGCTTCACAGACCCCTCTCTCGTCTCCAGCGGTGTGCGGGAGTACCAGCGGCGTATCGGGACAACGCTGAACGCACTGATGGAGCGTGGTTGCACAAAGCAGCAGCCCCACACGACCCAAAAGCCGCGGGTGCGAGTCGTGGAGCTCGGGGTTTCGAGTCCAGATGCGCTGTCTCCGGAAGCGGGTTACAGTCACGCCACTCACGAGAAGGCACAGCAGGAGGCGCTGCAGCTGTACCAGAAGGAGCACTCGCCTGCAAGCTGTGCACCGAGGGAAGGCGTACTCTCGCGAAGTCACGGGAGCCCCGCCAGCGCTTCCTCCCCGCTGAGTGACGTCCTGCGGGCCAAACTGCAGCGTGAAGCGGACGAATTTCAGCGCCTGCTGCGTAGCGCAGCGGCGGGTGGTGCCCAGAGCGAAGCAGCGCAGCCAGCCGCAGAGCGTCTGCCGAAGCCGCGCGTCGAGGCGGGCCGGACGAGGGAGGCGTCGGCGGGGCCTTCGAGTGCGCACACGCTGCGGCAGGAGCTCTGGGAGGCCACTGCGGCTCCTGCTCCCCCGCCCAACGGCAGCTCCGCAGCACTCGAGTCCCGCCGAACAGAGGACTTCCTGCGCCGAGGTGCGGGGCAGCGCTCCTCCGGCCCATCCACAAAGCGATCCCCACCCGCACCGGTGGCAGCCCCCCCAACTGAACTTCGACCGGACTCCTCAGCGGTGGCGCTGCTGCAGGAGTGGAAGGCGCACTTCACACAAGAGGCCATCGCGGTGCAAGAAGGCATACGAGCAGTGTTGGATCTGGTTGAGGCACAGCAGCCAGCGGCCCGGGGACGACTCCCCTCGAGCAGCCGTAGCCGTCAGTCTCTCGTGGCGCTGCGCCGATCTCAACTGGAGGAGCGCCACAGACTGCTGAAAACGTTGCGCAGCTCCGGTGTTTCGGCTCCCCCCTCACCACCCCCACCACCCCCTCCTACCTTCTCTGCTACCATGTACGGCTACGGGCTGATGGCCCCCACAGTGCTTCCAGCGCGTTTAGCCGCACTGCTAAGCGGCTCCGACACCCGTGATCTTCTTCACTCGTTGTCCCCGGCACAGCAGCAGGAGTGGAGGCGGACGCTCCAGCGGGCCGTCAACCTGTGCGAAAGCAGTAAACAGTGTCTGCGGTGTCTCGTGCAGTTGCTGGACGAGACCCTCCAACATCATGCGGCACCCTTCACCGTCTCCGTCAACACGTCGAGCCCACGCGTACGAGAGGCGGTGGAGTACCAGCTAGTGGATCGCGTTCACGTCCTCCGCGGTGTTCTGTCGACGGAGCAGCAGGGAGCGTAAGCACTCCTCCTCACTCGGGGAAGAGTTCAAGGAAGGGCTGCGTAAAGAATAATAGACTAAGGGGTTATACCCTTCAAGCGAAAGGAAACGCTCAGAAAATTGCATAGAATTGGTTGTCGCATGCAGCGGAGAAAAGGATGAAGAAACCGCAGATCACTGGTTTGATGGCAGAGGAAAGCGAGTGACACTCTTCACCAAGCTGCCATGTCTATCCTCATTATTATTATTATTATTATTATTATTTGACGGAGGCTTCAGCGACCACTTCGAATCCCTTCTCACTTTCACTTTCACGTATCACACCGGCATATAGAGTGGAGTCGTTCAATCTCAGAAAAATCACATCGTCCACAGCGTGGCCTTTTTGAAAATAATAATAAAAATAATTATACAAATATTTTTTTTCTACCGCTTGTTGTTGTTCCATTCTGGTTGTGGTAGTGTCCTTTCATGAAGGTCTTCTCGAAATCGGCTCTCTTTCTTTCTCATGGCTCTATTTCATTACTATTTTCAGAAGGAAATCTATCGTCGAGCAAGTAGAGCTTTGTAAAGAGATTTTTTTTCTTCGTGGGCTCGAGTGAAAGTTCTAGAGCTGTCCCCTTTTCCCTCTCCCTCCCTCTCACCTTTTGCTTCTATGATCAACGAGGTAAGATCGTCATCGCTGAATACGACTGCCGAAGATGTCCCCCGTACGGCTTCTTCGCTCTCCACAGCGTCAGCCCCGGCGTTGTCATTGCTGCTTCAGCAGAAGGATGAAAAACCGGCTGGAGGTCCCGCGCCCCCCACAACGCAGCGCTTAAATCTACGGTGTCTCGCACGCCTCCAAGCGGGGCACCGCAGCCTCCACCCGCTCGCAGAGGAGGAGGCTCACCGCCGGGAAGGAGAGGAGGTGGACACCACAGCAACGGAGGAGCGGACGCGACGTCCACTGCTCGTCTCGTCCTCTGGCAGCACCGCGTCGGCTTCGCAGCACCGCGGCGAGAGCGGGTCGTCCGGCGGCAGTCCGGTGGCAGAGGCGATGGCGATTCCGCTGCAGCCGTGGTGGACGACAGCAGCGGCGGAGAGGGAGGGCGGCTCGCGCGAGGGGGCGAGCTGCCGAAAGCGACATCGCGACGAGGCAGAAGACGCCCGCTGCCCCGAACGCGGTGCCCTCGGCCCGAAGGAACGCCTGCCGGGGTTACTCGCTGTCCTGCTGGAGGAGCCCGACACGGCACGAAGCGATCAAAAGAGCGGCGAAGAGGACGAGAGCCGTACGTGGGTTCAGGCCGCGTGGTGCCTCGCCGTGGTGCGGCGCACCATTGACGACGGGCTCCCTTCGCACCGGGCAGAGGAGAGGGCGTTGGCAGAGCTCCAGCTGGAGAGCCCCCAACGGAAAGCCGAGGAAGTGGAGGAGCCGCTTCAAGAAGCAATCCCGGTGGACCCACAACGCGGCCAGGCTGCTGCGATAGAGCCGCTCTCTTCTGTTTCCGAAGTGCTGATGACTTTGGAAGAGCTGTGCGGTCTACGTGAAGGGAAAGACACCCCACCCACAGCGTTGCCGGAACAAATGCATCCTTCCAGTGTGTTACGGGGCTTTTACCAGGGTGGCCTGCGACACGTGTTGCTGCAGTCCGTGCTGCAGAAGCTCCACGAGGCGACAGCTCAGCGCTCCACGGCTGCCCCGTCTCCCAGCCCTACGTCTGCGGCAGACCGAGTGCAGCAACTCGTGAAGGGCTTTCAGAGTATTTTACAACGACAGGTACGGCGTACTGCCTTCCAGTGCGGTGAACCACATCTCACCTCGCCTCCACCAGGGAGTCATCGCTTCTTCAAGCAGATGCTGCGTCTGGCGCTCTTGTTTGGGGAGCTGGCCCGTACCGTAAAGGGATTCGTGGAGTGGCCGGCCGAGGAGGCCAGCACGCCGCTCTCTCCCTCCTTCTCACTGCTGTGCTCGAGTGTCTCGGACATCCTGCACGGCTACGTGTGGGCGGTGCAGCGGCTGGTTGGCATCACGGATGAGGACGAGAGACGCCGCCACATCCAGCAGCTCGCGGAGCAGGCGGGGACGGTGCTCGGCGTACTGCTCACTCGATTTGCCTCCCCACCCTCCCTGTACGAGCAGGGGTACCAGCAACAACAGCAGACAACCCAAGCAGGACACCAGTCCGGCCACACCCACCTTCTCGAGGTCGCTGTGACGGAGGAGCTGGCAGCCCTTCCGCACCACCGCGCAGCAGTCGCCTGCGACCGTCGTGTGGGGCTCCCGCCACCGGAGGAGGGGGGTGCGGTCGGGACGGCGATGGCGGTGCTGCTGCGGCGCCTCTTCCCATCCCGCTCCCACGTGCTGGAGCGCTTACGCGACGAGGAGGCGCTACAGCGGCGGAAGGAAGCGCAGGGCGGCGGCACCCTCTTCCACCGAGGGGCGGAGGCGTGGATGCAGCTGGAACAGCTGGAGCTGCAGCGCGAGGGGGTAGCCGCCTCACTGATGGAGGCTGCCGTGCTCGATGTGCACCCCTCCGAGCCCATGTGGCTCTACCTCAAGAACCTCCTGAACGCGATGCGTGTGGAATGGGTTCGTCAGACACGCTCCGCTGTCGCGGCGAACGAGCCATCGGTGTCACCCACCTCGGGGCAGGAACCGTCTTTCAAAGCGGTGATGATCTTTCTCCATTTCATGAGCCAGCAGCTCGATGCGTACCAGATGCACCGGCAGCTCGTGTTTCCCGTCTCCTACGCGTTGATCCGTCGGGGGCGAGAGCTCGCCCTCAACGGCTCATCGCCGTTCTTTCCCTTTACCACCAGTACCCCGTCGGTGCCGAGTTCAACGGCCCCGCCACCGAAGGTCTCCACCACCACTGCCGCCGTTGCCAGTGGGTGCTCTGCGGAGGACCCTCTCGCAGTGGTGGGCCGGCGCGCGTACGCTGCGCTGCAGCAGCTGCGACACCCAGCGGCGTTGGCGGGCAGCCACTGCTGGCAGGACGTCGTGCGGCTGTACGGCCAGCGGTTGCATTCGCCGCTTCTGTATCACCGAATGGTGTTGGCAGAGCTCTGCGATGTGACTCGGTTCACAACGTCGGCGTCCAGCGCTTCTCCCGCGGAAAACGTGTCGTGGTTCGCCGCGCAGCTGTCTCGCCACTGGGCTCATCTGGAGGACCTGGTGTTACGGCTGACGGCTCTGGAGGTGGTGGTAACGGGGGAACAGGAGAACCGTGCGGCGTCCACTTCCGGCAGTTCGCACGGATTTATGGCAGCACCGCAGCGCCTTCATCGGGTCGTGCGTGCAGCGCTGGAGAAGTCCGATGGGCGTTACGTCAGTGCGCTGCGAGACGATCCCCGACACCACAGCAGTGGCCTGCTGAGTGCGGCGCTGCCTTTCACCGTCTCGTTGGACACCGCACTGCGACAGGCGAGTGAGGCGGCGGGAATAAAAACTGGCGTCACCGCGCAGCGGAGTTTCGACGTCGGCGGTGCCGCTGGCGCCGCGGGACTGCCCTTTGCCGACAACGCAGCGGTGTGGAGCGCTGTAACACTGTCAGAGGAGATGGCAGCGCACGACGGTCCGCTACCAGAGGGAGCGGCCTTGTTTTGGGAGGGTGGGGACAGTGGGGATGGAGATGAGACCACAGAGTGGTGGTACCCTCGCGGCACCCTACTCGATTCCTTTTATGCCTTTGAGTTTTATCTTTATTTTCATCCGACGTGTTTCGCCTCCTTAGCGCAGTACCTCCGCCACCCACATCAGCGGCATCTGGCCAAAGCACTGGCATACCTTCATGGTTGCTTATTCCCACTTCCCGGTCTCCCCAGCCCGTGTGGTGAGGCGGAGCCGTTGGCCCCACCCGCTACTCTGGAAACGACCTACTGCGACATTGTGCGGCGATGGGTTCTCTCTCGTGCGGCGGAGGGCAGAGAAGCACTTCCTTCGGTATCGGATAATGCACAAAAAGACACGATGGAACAGACGGCAACGTGGACTTCTTCGGCGCACGCAGTGGAGTCTTCCTCTTGGAATGAAGAGGACTGGTCGGATGTGGAGGAGTGGGAGGACGGCGTCGGGGTCGATGCGAGCGATGCGCCGTCGACCCCGAACCCCCACGCGGGGCCGCAACTGCTGTCCCTCACCCCTTCTTCCCTTGCGGCGTGCTGGCTCAGTCAGGACCCACGTCTCACGCTCTTTCTGGTGCACACCTGCGTCTCCCTGCTGGAGGCGCAGCAGTCGACCTCGCAGCGCAGCAGTAGCGGCAGCGGCTCCGCTCTCCTGCGTCTTATCCAGCCGCAGCTCGGGATAGGCACCACCGTTGCAGCCCCGCTTCCGATCAGCTGGTTGGCCTGCGTCACCGCGCTGCACCACTACGCCCTCAGCCATGCCGAGAGCTACAACGTTCGCAGCAGTCTGACGAACGCATGGCAGAGCGTGCCGCTTCACGCCACGTATCTGTTGGACGTCTACGCGATACCACTGCTCTGCCGCCTGACAGCCCCGCTGCCGTACTACACCATGTGGCACGCACCCCTCACTGCCACTCCGGCAGAGACGTCGGACGCCACGGAAACCACTGACGCCGAAGCCATCAATGGAGCGGCACCATTGATGGATGGCGTTCCCTTCACGAGTGCGTTTCTGGTCCTGGCAATGCGTTGCTCCGGAATGCTCTCGCTTCCGTGGAATGTGGGAGAGACGCTTCGCACGCTGCACCGCTTCTCTCGCCTGCTGCAAGAGCTCCTCGCTCCGCACCTCAGCAGGGGTCCGTCCTTCCAAAAGGGGGTGGGGGCCTCCAGCACGTACGATTCTGTGGGCTGGAGCCAGGCGAATAGGAAGGTGCGTCTGGTGCGACGTCGTGGCCTGTACCTTCCCCTAGCAGCGCAGCAGAGGGTGTTGCAGTCCCTCGGGTGCTGCGTCCCAGCAGACACGCCGAGGTATGTGCAGCTTCAACAGCGCGACATTACGAAGAGCTTAGACGACACTTCGGAGGACCCGCTGGAGAGGGGACCGCTGGACTTGCTGAACCCGGCGGAGCGGCTAGTGGATGCGGCCACGCTGGTGGACGTGGATGAGCTCAATGCGAAGGAGATCCCCTTGTTGCTCGCTGTGTGCCTGCGTCGTGAGGGGAGCCTAGCGGCCCGTGCAGAGTCCGACCCGGCACTTCGACAGCAGCAGCAGGTGCTCGACCGGCTGGAGTCGTGCAATCCATCGGCCCATCCCACGTTTCAAGCCGAGCTGCTGCTGCACCGCGCGGCGGCCGTCACCCAACTCCCGCCCAGTCCCTGCGGCCTGCTGCTGGTGGTGAGTGTGTACCAGAACCTGGAGCGGGTGCTCCTCCAGCGCCGCACCGCATGGGTTGAGGCGTGTGCCACGGCGGAAACGGAAGAGCACTGGGAGGCGAGCGGGGGTACCCGCACCGCTGCGGTGGACTCCTCTGCTGTCTCTCCTCCGCCCATGTGTACCGCAGAAGACGTGACGGTCGTCGCAGTGCACGTTCGACTCGTGCATCGCATGGTGTTTGGATTTCAACGGCAGAGCTACGTGCCGCTGTGGACCGATGCCGGCTTCCGAGGCACAGGTGTGAATGGGGAGGGAAGTACGCTGTGGAGAGCGCAGCCACCGATGAATCCTCCTTCTCTCTCTACGGAAGACATCACCGTAGATGTGATGCGGTACTTCAATCTGTCGTCTTCGTGTTGCTCCGACGGCTTTGCGCTCTTTGACGTTTGGCTCGGGTACCTCTCGCATCTCTGCCGTGTCGTCCTCCCGCCTCCCAGTGACGGCGATCAGCACATTGTTAGTTTTGTGCCGCTGAGCCAACGCCCCCCGCGAGTCGCTACCCCACTCAGCGCACTAGCCTTCACGCCGAAGACGGCCACCGGCAAAGCCCTGCAGCACCTCCCGCTCTTTGAGAGCGCGTCTGCCCCGCCACCCGAGAAGGAGAAGGGCGTAAAGCCCCTCTTCGCCTCCTGCGAGGGTTGGCGGGCGGTGCACTGGATCGAGCACCTTCACCGCAAACGAAAGGCGTCGAGCGCTTCCATGAGCTCCACACGTCTGTCGGCACCGACGCAGATTCGCGTGTTGATCGGCGAGGCGTTGGCGGACTTAGTGGTGACGTGCGCGGAGGAGTTCGTTGCCGTCTCGGGAGACGCATTGCCGCCGCCCGATGACACGACGACGACATCGACAACAACATCGACGTTGTATGGTGGCTTTCCGCCACCGCCCCCTCCTCGGCAGGAGCGAACGCATCGCCTTCAGTTTGGCATCGATCGGATTCATGTAGCACACCGTCAGAGCGCTGGAGGAGGAGGAGGGCTCTGCTGGTCGGGGAATCTCGAGCCCGTACCGGGCGATGTCCTCACCACGGCAGAGGAGGAGGAGGAGGTGTGGGTGGAGGAGCCGGTGCAGCTCGAGATGCCGCTTCCCCTCGCCGAGGGCCCCTTCGAAGACGAGGAGGACGCGAGCGAAGTGTCCGCGGCGAGGAGCTGCCGTGATATCCCCGGCTTTATCCTCCGCGCGCTCTCTCGCTCGCTTCTGCTTCCCACCAATGTACCCGCAACTGGCGCACCCACACCGGTGTACCTGAGCCCCGCCACACCGAGCCCATCCGCCCCCACACGGGAAAGTCCTCCAACCGAACGCAGCGGCATCACGAAACACACCGAGGCGGAGCCCCCCATCGCTGCGGACGGCGCTCGGTACGACGCAGCGCGGTGCTGGCTCGGCCTTCACGGTCTCATTGCGTTTCTCCAGCGCCTGGAAGCCCACTGGACGCCTGGAAGTGTGCAGGATAGTGCGGTCGGGGTGGCGCTCACGGACCTCTGGGAGCTGGCCGATCAGCTGCTGCTTCACCTGTCGGAACTGTGAATCCACCAAGGATGCGAGAAGGCGATGACGTTAGTTTATGGGAGTAGGGATACTCGGAAGGGCGATCCTTCTGGAAACATTTTGAGTATTCGATGAAAAGGCTGAAAGTGAAAAGCGAATCGTCACTTTCAAATGTGTCGTCCTCCCTACTCCTACTCAACTCAACAGAGGTCACTATATAAAAATAAAAATTTAAAAATAATTTCGCTAACCATACATTTTTTACTGTTCATTCCATTCACGTTTTACTGATTTATGTTTTTGAAAGTGTTATGGGTGTGAGTAGAAGGACATTCCTGAAGTGCTACTCATTGTTTCAAAACACACAAGAGTAAACTCTGTGTACATGGCACATTATTATTATTCTTCGTATTATTCCTATTTTCTTTATATATATATATATATAATATAAAAAAAAACAATTAGTGCGTATTTCCTACCCTAGCCGCTTGCCGTTCTATTCGAACAACTTTGGGATGAGCGCTTTCCCCACCACAAAACCGCAGCCTTCCTTTGGCGATATCATTCTCCGTCGAAGCCGAATGTCAGGGTTGGAGCAGATCGAGTACTTCCACTCCGTCCTCTACATTGGGGTGCCGTCGCAATTCGAACACCTTCTCCCACGACCCATCCCAGAGGGAAGTGTGCTGCGCTCCGTCATTCCCCACCCCTTGAAGGACGAGCCATACGTCATACACTTCTCGGGGACCCCAGACTCCCCCGACGCCGTTGCTGGCGCACTGCGCGGTGTCTTCAGCGATCTTGGTTTGCAGGCGGGCGGTGCGCCGGAAGAGAGGACGTCCGAACAACGGAGCATCGCGAAGGTGTGCATCACGCCCTTCTCGGCAGAAATTAAGCCGCAGGACACGTACTCCATTCACACACCCCTCAGCACGGAACCGTGTGTATTCTCTCCAGAAGACACGGTGAAGCGCGCGTTTGCCTTGTTGGGCGAGGGCTTCGGGGCGTACGACTTGAAGAATCACAACTGCCAGCACTTTGTCACGCAATGCAAATACGGCCGTGAGTTTCTTCTCCCAGAGCAGACGAAACTGTTAGCGACTCAAGTCGCTGGAGTGATGCAATTATTGATGAAGTCCCTGGCCAGCCCCAACACCCCGAAACGCCCATAGCTGTGGAGCGGATGGGATCTGGAATTAAAGTCGGTGTAGCATCCGCAAGCGATAGCCACTGCTTCCTGCGTGAGTGTGAGCTTTCATTATTACTACTGTTATTATTATTAATGTTATTATTATTTTAATGAATTAATTTTTAGTGCACTTCATAATGAACGAAATGATCGAAAGTGACGTTCTTTCTGAGTTTTTCTTTTTTTTTTTTTGCTGAGCGAGTTCTTACATCTACCTATATCCGCATCCATACGCATAGATCTTGTATGTGTCCCTACAGCTGCGTTCGTTGCACTTCTCTTCTCTCTCTATTTTTTCTTTTTTTTTTTTTTTCTTTTTCCTGTTGTCATTCGTTGTCTGTTTTTTTTTTTTTTTACCTGCTACTCGTGCACCACCTACTGTTAGTGAGTGACGGACAGACATGGCCGCCCCTGCACGAGCTCATAGACGCCAACACGCCCTTGGTAAATGCTCTCTTTAGCAATAGAGAAGTCCCTACAAGGAGACGGTCTCAGGACGATCCTACCGAAGTCACGTTCTACACCCCAAACCTGGACGCTGGTGCGGAAAGCGAACCTTGACCGGCACTCCGACACACCAGAACTTCAAACGAAGCGTTACTCGACTAGTGGATCGAGGACACACCCGAAACGCTTGCTGATGAACTTCCTCGTCGCAAGGCCCAGAGGTGGAGTAACCTGTGCGTAAAGGTTGTACGGGTTACTCCTCTCTACTGTACAGCCTTCAAAGAAAATGCTAAAATATTTTGTTTTTTTGTTGTTGTTGTTACAGAACGAGCATTTAACGATACATAAAATAAATGAATAATAATATTAGTAGTACTTTATTCGTACTTTTCGTCGCCCCTTTGCTCCTCTCTCTTCGGTGTGAACACGATCGGACAACGCAATGGATTTTCTCTTTTTCTTTTCGTTTTTGATATCTATATATTTTTTTTTTTTTGTTCGTATTATTATTATTCTAATAATAATCATGAACGCACCACACACATACCATGTATGGATACGCTTGTGTCCTTTTAGTTCTCCTCACTGTAGTAGGCTGTCGAGAGGTCGGGAGCGTATCACTCATCTACTTTGACTTCTTTGTTCCTTTTTTTTTATTTCATAGTGCGGTGTCTCATCTGTTAGTGTGCGATCTCGTTCGCATTGGCTGTGACGCACTTTCCTCTTTTGTGCTCGCCATCGAAGATCAACGTACGCGCTCCACCGCAAGTTTGACAAGAGCTTCTTTTTAGCAGCATATTATTATTATTTTTTTCTCCTCACTATATCCATTATTAGTAGTAGCAGTAATAGATCTATCTATTTTTATTCTTCGTCGCAGCAGTGTGTCTTCCGAACCCCACTCCATTTGCACACCACATCACCCCTCTTTCTCATCGGAAGAGAAATCCCTGCATACTCCGCTGGAGAACGCACGCGATGGTCACTAGTGAAGGCGTCGTCGAGGAGCCGTCTGCTAGCGCGACCCCCGGCTACGCCAACAATGAGACGAGCCACGGCCGCAGCGTGTTGGAGATGTTGAAAACGAAGCGGGCAAAGTCGAGGGAGACGTCCTTCCAGGACTCGGAGGCACGCGACAGCTCCGTGAGGAGGGAGGCACACGAAGGGTCGGCCAGTGAGGCCACCTCCTCGGGGCAGCGCCACCCCACCAGCAGATCGAATTCGAATTCTAGCAAAGCAGCGACGGACTCCACAGCAGCGAGCAGCCGCTGGCGGTCCGAGCCGCCCCGTGCAAGTTCGTCTCGCGCGCTGCCCCACACGAGTCCGGTCTACTTCTCGCGCCGCCACAGCTTACGGCAGACCCCTCCGGCCAGCACTGCGGCGGTGGACCCGCGCCATCTCCCCCTCCCGCTCATCGCCCCGACCCCTCGTGGCGCACCTCCGCTGGTGGAGCGCCACGACAGAAACGTCATGGAGATCCAAGAAGAAGAAGAAGAAGAAGAAGAAGAAGAAGGGCCGGCACCGCCACCAGTAGGAGGTGCGTCCTCGCCTCACCCGTTTCCGCGTCGTGCGGTGGTGGGACACCCACTCACTCCAAGTCATGCGGCGGCGCCTCTCACACTGGGGACTTCACCCGTGGAAAGCCTTAGTGCGGTCCCGACGCCGCACCCCTTCAATGCAGGGGATCCACCACTCAGGATGGCGCTGCCGGAGGTTCCATCGCCTTCACACCGCCCTCATCGTCACGGTAGTCGGCAGCCACTCGCCACCGGTGAGGCGGCGAAGGTAAAGAAAGGGGCGGTGGACGGTCGTCTGGACGATGAGCACCAACGCGACGTCCCCCGTGAGAGCGGCAGTGACGTGGCGCCCACCCCGGCCGCCGCCTCCAACGCACGGCCATCAAATGCAGACCGCGGTGAGGAGCGCCACGCGGTGGAGCAGAGGGCACCAAACCCACCACCACAAATACAGTCGTCCGACGCGCTGTCCTCCACAGCACACCAAGAGGCTCGACACCCGGACACAGAGGCAGAGGCGACGACGATCTCGCTCCGGCCGACGCCACCTAACGCGTCACGCTCCTCCTCTCGGCCCCGGAACACCTTTCAGCATCGGCTGCACCGCCTCTGTCGCGCGCTGCAGATGGAGCGGTACACCTGCTCGATGAACTGTTTTCACCGCATTAAACGGAAGGACAAGATTTGGAGCTGTAGCAACTGCTCGCATATTTTTCATCTGGCGTGTGTCCAACGGTGGAGTCGATCCGACAGCAAAAGCCCTCGCAAGCTCAAGTGCCCGCAGTGTCGCGCGGAACATCCGTACCCGACGCACTACACGTGTTACTGTGGGAAGGTTCAAAATCCGCCCATCGTGAACCCAGACGAGCAGCCGCAGTGTAGCCCGAGTCCTGCCGCACGACTCGAGGGGCCGCCTCCACCCCCTTCACCGGTGTGCCGCTCTGCCGGAGAGACAACGCCTGCGCCCCCGCCGATGGCCCCGCACTGCTGCTCCAACGTTTGCGGGAAAGCCCGCGGGCGGTGTACGAAGCACCCATGTCCCCTGCGCTGTCACCCCGGCCCCTGTCCTGCCTGCGTGGAGTCCATCCCGCACCACCTCACGTGTGCGTGTGGAAAGACCTCCACCTCGAGCAGCGCCACGCTGCCCCTCCCCTGCGGGACGCCCCCACCGCTCTGCACGCTGCCGTGCAGGAAGCCGCGTTCGTGTGGGCATCCCGTGGCGCTCCGCACCGCACCGCATCGTTGTCACTTTGGCCCCTGTCCGAAGTGCATCTTCTGTCGAGCGCAGCGCGACATCCAGAAGAAAACAAAGCGTTTCTTGGTGCAGAAGGAAAACGTCAAGAAGCTCGGGAATCGATGGCGAGAGCTGTACGCGTACAACATCCCGCCATCCAACCTCAGCTGTCTTCTCGATTATCTTATTTGTAAAGTATTGAAAGAAAAGAGGAAGTTCGAGACGTGGAAGGACATCGTGCGGTACCTCCGCAAGAACGATCTTCGTCAGAAGATGCTCGCCTTTAACCCTCTTAAGCAAAGGCGACAAGACTACCATTTCAACTTCATAGAAATCCTGCTCATGGACTACGTCTGCAGCTATTCGGCGGTCATCAGCGAGCCCACCGGCGTATTGGGTATGTGGCTCATGGCAGTGTACAACCTTATTCGTGCAAAGCAAGCCTTAGAGCTTTTGTTCCAGGAAGAGGCACAGGAATGCGAGGTGGAAGAGAGTGAAGACCATCACCAATCCGAGAATGGTTTTAGGACTCCAGCGCAGATGACGCAGACCAGTCCACCGACACCGAATGTCGAGTCGCCATAAGGGGGTTACGCCATTCCATTGGAGGGAACCGAACAGAAGCCGCTGGCTCGATCACCAAGCGACACACTTTCTTTCTGAGGCTAAGAGGGGTCAAAAGGAGCGCTTGGCACCACTCACCCTCATATCCAAAAATATATACATCCCAACCACGACTATATATTTTGATATTTAGAAATAGATGAAAATTGGTGAATAGAGCAAGTAGAGAGAGGCGGTGGATGTGGCGCCGCACCAAAACGACATCGTGCCAAAGCACATTCCAAAAAAAAAAGAATGAGAGATCCATACAGTAGAAGTCCGCCATCGTGCGTGGCTTCGTTGGAAGGAGGAGCATAGCGATTACTATGGTGGACATGAAATTCTAGTATTCGAGCGTCGCCAAATTATTAAGAAGAAATTGATGGCTCCTGTTATTAAGGATACCGTATTTGTTTCGTTTTTTTTTTGGTTGTTGTTGTTTTTTCGTCGTACTGTTGCGGAGAGAAAAAAAAAAGACGAAACACTCATTTTAAAGACGTATCTGATGTCTGAGGGCTTTCCTTTATTTTTTTATATTTTCATTGAGGCTTCGAAGGATTTCAACTTTTTTTTTTTCTATTGTTTCACCTTTTTTCCTTCCTTTTTAGAACTGTTCAGGTCACCAATCTAAATCGTATTGAACATTAAGCCGGACATATATATAGATATAGTTATAAGTAGCTATTGGTTGTAGTTCTATAAAGTACCTATCTATAGATATATTTAATTTCCTTCGTCCACACAAAACTATAGCAGTGCAGACATCGTTGTTATGGTTCTATCGTTCTTCACTGCCATTTCATGAGGAAGTCTTCTGTTCAGCCTTCCGTGACAAACAACCTTCGCTTTACCTCCTCCTCCTCACATCCCTTCCTTCTTTCTTCACCTCCATCCAACCCGGAACAGCGGCATTACGGCTAGCAATCCGTATCGAGACGTACGCGTGGATGTGCAGTCGTCACGATGCCACACATCTGCTGCTGCATCGCTGTGGTGTGGCTGCGTGCCGCGTGACGGGTACTTCCATCGTGCGCCGTCGTGCCGCCGCCATCCCCTCCACCGCCTGGGGTTCTGTGGTCCGCTGCCAGCCTCTGCACACTGCTGCTCCGCCCCCCTCCACAGGGCAGTCCTCTCGCTCTCCAGCAGTACCAGCGTGCAGTGCCTCGACTGCTGCTGTCTCGCGGCCCCTCCACCCACCGCCTTTGCCTCCTCCTCTCTCTTCTCGTTCCAGCCAGAGCGCTGCCGGAAAGCCCGGAAGAGACGCCACCCCAGCGGGACGCACCAGCTGTCCGCCACCCCCTCCCTCGACCCCTGCGTCGGCGGACCACCGCAGTCTGCTTCGGCAGGAGGAGTGTGGTGGGCAAAAGGGTCCTCACCCGCAGACGAGCAGCATTTTGTTTCCACCGAGGTCGTTTGCCTTTCTGTTGGCCGAGGCACAGTCCCAATCCGTTGAGCGGTACCTTCGCGCGATCCCCGCCACGTGCCTCACCGGGAGGGAGTCCAATCCTTCGCATTCGCTCGCCCGGACCGCGCCGCTGGATCTCTCCGCGTTCACGCAGGCAATGGGCCCGCTGCGGCAGTTTGCCCTGCATCTCGTTCACGCCATTTTCGTGGATGTGCTGCCCCTTCTCCTTCGTCGGAGTTATCAAGGCGGCCACCCGTACGCCGGCATTGAGGTGGAGGCGATTCGGGCAAACACGCGGTGGGATCGGCGGCATGGCAGTCAGCTGGGGGATCTGGCCGAAGTGGTGGAGGCGTTCGAGCATGTCTTCTTTCGCATTGAGCGTGAGGTCCACACCACCTCCCCTTCCCCCGCTGTGAAGCACGAAGAGCGACTACTCTCCTCCTCCACTGTGGCTTCCAATATTTCCCGCGTGTTTGCGTACACCAACACCATACAGCCACATGTCTTGTACGCCAAGCTGCTGACGCGGCTCTTTCCCGCCTCGATGGGCGTCCACCTCGCGCAGTGGACACCGTCCATCTCTCCCTCCGGCGGCTCCACCACGTCGCCTGCGACCTCCTCTTCCTCCTTTTTGTGTCTCTCCGCAGCGAGTGCATCGCAAACGACGGCTGCCGCCACAGAAACCTTTCTTCCCATTGGCTTTCCCATGGGTTTTATCGGGGAGGCCCTGGGCTGGGGCCGCTTCTTCGCCACGCTCTGTGGTCCGCTGCCCCGGCTCCTCCAACATTGCGGGAGAGAGGTGCACAAGGCTACCGTGTTACCGATGCGTTGCGTGTCGAGTAGGCACACGCACATGCCCCTCTCCTTTTCACGGTCCAGCAACCAGTCTACGCCAGCTCCAGACGGTGGAGTGTGGGGGGTACGGCTTTCGTTTCGTGTGGTATCACAGGATACGTGCAGTGCGACGCGTTCATCCGACATGAGGGAGTGCCTTGCGCTGAGTGGCTCCGTCACGGAAGATGTGTGCTGGCTGCGAGCGATGGAGCAGTTAGGCTGGCACACCACCACAGGAAAGCCCATTCCCGCACCGCTTCCTCCGCTCAATGAGCATGAGCAGTGGTACCCTGTGGCCCTACACCAGGTACTCCACGCCTATCTCGCTGAAGTCCACGCCCTCACGACGGTGAAGCATGGGACCACCAATGCGAGGACAACAAGGACGTCTGAACGGGGGCCTCAAACAAGAAGCGACAGCGCACCAGAGCAGCCGAACACTTTTGAGATCGTATGGGAAAAGAGTAGTTTTTACTTTCAGGGGAAGCGCCTCCAGAAAGACCCAGACGGACGATCACCTCACACCGCGTCGGGTGGCCCCGGGGACCTCCACCTCTCCACCGGCACTCGTGTGCCCACTAAAGTACCGAAAAAGAAGTCCAAACAAAAGGCCAGCGAGAAACTCTCGTCCACAGCGCACGAGGCGGACCCTCCCTTCGCGGACCCTCGGAAGGTGGAGGCGTGGTGGAGGAGCCACCCCCACGAAACCACCGCGGCGCTCCCGCTCGTCCTCGCCGCGTATCTGTTGCATCGCTTCCCCTTGCATCTGCGGCTGTTCCCCGCCCCACAGCCAGACCCCGCCGCACCAGGTGTGGCCTTCTGCCTCTGTGTCAAAGGCGTGACGTGTTCCGGCCGGGAAGACGTCGACGCCGGAGTGGTCGGTCCCCCGCGCTTCGCGTCGTGTCCTGTCGCGCCGTTCATTCTCCCGTATCTCCCCAGTGAAAGGACACGCGAGGCGGAGGCGGACGAGAGCGACACCGCGCGAGGAGGGGGGACCGCATTGTGCTTCTCACGTCTGCACGGTGATATGCTGCGGTGGAGAGAGTGGTCGTGCTTCACCGCGTCCGAGGCGGCATCGATGCGCTCTACTGTGTTGTCAGACGAGCCCGTGCGGTGGGCTCCCCATCTATACTATCACCCGGCACTTCGAGCCTTGCTGCCCTCCGCAGCCTTCTCGACGGCGCCGATGTCGTCTGTGGAGGGAGGCGGCGTCGCCTGCTGGGGTCCGCAGACCCCCCTCTCCGTGAATATTCAACAAACGTTGTCGTCGTCCAAAGACAAAGGAGGGGTTTCTGCACCTCTCCCCGTGCACCGAACCAGTGTGTCGCTCTTGAGTGTGTTGTGGTACTACACCGCTCCTTGCCCACCACCCGGGCGGGAGTGCACTGTGCGAGAGTGCTGGCGTGCCTCCGTCGATGGGCTAAAGATTAGTTGTGAAGCACTCCTTAACGCCCCAGCAACGCTGACCCCAGAAGACGACGTGGACGTGGAGAGCTCTTTGATGCCCATGGAAAACGAGCGCGTACACGTGTGGCTGAGCCGACATCCGCTTCTCTCCCATTCGCGAGATCTTGCACGACACAACACGTCTGGCGCTCTCCTCGAAACAGCCTCCGAGGATACAATGGCAGCGACACCTCTTTCAGAGGAGAAATCTGTATCGGAGGCTGCCTTACCCGTTTCAGTGATGGAGGCGATTCGTCTGGTAGGGACGATGGGTGACGGCTAACCCACGAGCGAGAGGGAAGTGCGCCGCTGGCTCACTGTTGTGGTTCTTTGTTACTACGTTCTATTCGTTGTTGTTGTTTTTTTTTTGTTTTTTTGGAACTCGTCACAGAAACTCTTATTCATCCATCCGTATCACAGACACAGAAATATTAAAACGGATATTGATGAATAGAAAAATTGAATGTTTTGGTGCTTTCCGTTCACCTTCGAAACATAAAAAGAGGAGTCACCCCCTCAGTGTGTATCAACCCTCTCTCTTTCCCATCATGTGTATTTACACCGCGCTAAAACATAAAAATGGCATGTCAACCGTCCAAAACAGCTAAGAACTCTTACTTAAAAGAATAGAGGATATCAAAGAGAGCTCAAAAAATTCATGGATGGGAATCTGTTATTTGCACCAACCACTTCTTCTTATGAACGCTTTTTCAAAATGGAACTCCTTCTCTCTCTCTCTCTTTTTCTTTACTATTGCTCTTCATTATTGGATTTTAGCATGGTGGACTACATTGGTTGTTCCTTTATTTATTTATTTTAATATTTTTTACCCGCTTAGTTATTCTGAGAGTTCTACATAACTCACTCGAGAAGAACTCAGTATTAATTGCTTATATCAGTTATTGAGCTTAGTTATCTGGTTTCGTCCGTGGTATCACGAAAAAAGACTGTCTTTTCTCTCAGCTGTCCAGCGCGGGTTTCCATCTTTTATTCTCACAAATTTCGTGAGGAAGGGACTCCCTGATTGATATATTTATTTAACTCATTATTTTTTATTATTTTTTAAATTTTACGCCTGTTAAGTCGTTGATTATTAATTTTTTTCTCATTTATTTTGCTTGAAGTAGGAAATCCTTGTATCGACATCGCAACATTTTAAAGGTGCCTTCTCCTTTAAGAAAAAAAAATATATAAATATCAGTACACTGTATTATTATTATTTTATTTATTTTTAAAGTAGTTAGTATATTTAGTGATTACTTATTAGTTTTCCATATATATATATATATATTGGATTAAGATCGTGTAGAGTAACGTGTAGCGCGTACATCCTTACGTTTCCTTTAGCACTCTTCATTAAATCTGTTCGATCGACAAGAAAAAAAAAGAAAAAAAACGATAAGTGTAGACCGACCAAACTGAAGTCCTCGTCGCCGTAGATAGTTTACTGGAGCGTTTACGAGAGAGAGAGAGAGAGAGAGATGGCGTCTCTTCAGGGCAATGAGGCAGCGGGTCTCGTTGTCCCCAGTATTGTGAACCTGAGCAACGGCGGTGCGGGTGCTTCTGCTGCCCCTCTCAGCTCCGCCAGCACTTACAACAACAACCACCACAACAACAGCAGCAGCAGCAGCGGTCCGAACAGCAATCATCTGATGCACTTGACGGGGAGTGGGCTCCCGGTGGACTCGGTAACGGTGCCGTCCAGTGAAGGGACCACCTTCTCCTCCGTAAAGCACAACAACATCCTCTCGGCGGCGACCCCACACAGCACAGTGAGCGGAGGCGGTGGGGGGGCGCCCTGCCGATCCTCGCCGACGCCTTGGCACGGGCCCCACCGAACGCACCACGAGCGGCAAGGCAGTCAGCTCAGCAGCACCGGCCGAGGACGTTATTCCTCTTGCGTTTCCAACCTCACTGCCCCGAATACGAATGCCGTCCCGGTCGATCTCGAGGAGGCGCTCGGTGTCGCCATCACTGCGGCGGTTCGCGGCGCGGCAGTGATAGTGCAGGCGGAAGCGGAACACCGGCAGGCCAGCGCAGCCGCCCACCTCTGTACGCCATCCGCCACCACGACGACGCACCGCAGCGGCATTCACCCGCCGCTCCTCACTGAGTGGAGTGACGCCATGGGGCCACCGGCGACGACCCCTTCCTGGTTCGCCACGCCGCAGCGCTCCAGCTCGGTGATTAGTCGTTCCAAGGCGCACAGCATTCCTTCACTCTCGGTAGCCTCGAACCGCTCGCTTGGTGGTGGTACGGGGGCCGGAATGCGGAGCAGCGGCCACCACCCCGGCACCAGCAGCGTGAGCAGCGATCTGGATGTCCTGGACGTGTCCTCGAGCCCCCCTTCCATGACCAAACGCGCCGCCTCCCGAACCTCTGACGGGCGGCACACGAGCACTGGCAGCCAGCGCAGCGGGAAACCCCGGCCACCGCTGCTCTCCCCTCCGGCAGGGGGCAGCCGGAGAGTGAGCCCGAACGCCAGCACCGCCCTCGGCACCTCCGACGCACCGCCGAACCACGAGGTGGTGGTGAGCTCCGACACGACGTCGAACAACCACGTCGCTCACAACAGTCGCTCCTTCCCGAGCAGTGAATCCGCCCCTGGAGGCAGTGGCCAAGGGGGTGGTAATCCCCTCCACGTGGAGGACCACCCAGTGCTGTACCGCGCGAGAGAAATCGTGGTGCGCTACCTGCAGGCGTACACCGACCGTGTCCTGCAGCACAGCGCATCGGGCGGGGGGATGAGTGCGTTTCCTCCAACGGGAAATGCCTCTACCAGCACCGCGGTGGTGGGCCAGTGGGGGGGCGGCAGCACACTCGCCTCACGCCAGGTGGTCCATTCCACGCAGAGCCTCGCGCTCCCCGCCTTAACCTCCTCCAGCAGTCCGTTCCACAACGCCTCCTCACCTTGCGGCGGTCGGAGCACGTCCCCTGGCGTGGCCAGCAGTGTCACGTCATTCGGAGGCGCATTCTCTGGCCGGCCCCACACGCCGCGCTCCCCGACGTCCCCGGCGCACGTGAAGGCGAGCGTGCGGCTCCACACCCCCCCTCCGCCTCCGCCTCCACCCCCTCCGACCGTGCTACCCCCGCTGCTCTCCTCCGCTGCCTTGAACGGCACGAACTTTGGAAAAGAGGAACTGCTCTCCTTCCAGTCCACATCGCTCTCCTTAACGATGGCATCGCCACGCCGCCAGGGCTCCGGTGGTGGGGCGGAGGCGCCCCTCAGCGAAGAAGAGGTGCAGCAGCGTCTCTCTCGGGCCTCCGAGTCCATCAACAGCCGAGGGGCCGCATTCACAAATGGAGGAAGCAGCGGGAAGTCTGCAGTGCTGCTGAATGCGGCAACGGGCGGTGGGATCGTCTCGCCCACCCGCAGCAGTCCACCGCCGTACGGGGCGGCAACGTTGTCGGGGCATCTGGCCACGCCTTCCGGTCCGGTAGTGGTCTCCACCTCGCCATCGCCATCGCCATCGCAGCAGCACCAGTCCGTTCTGCCACATCCGCCGCCCATTAGTGAGATGTTTCGCAGCAGCAGCGTTGTCAGCCTTCCCGACGCTCCGTTCGGGTCGTGTCATCCGCCGGCGCCTCTCTGTCCACTTCGAATGCGTGTGCTCCGCCAAGATGAAGAGCCTCCGTTTATCTTCCGCTCCTCCCACTCCTCCAGCTCCTCTTGCTCCTCCAGCTCGAGCTCCTTCTCCGACAGCGGCGCCTCGACCGGCGAGGCCTCGCTCTCGAGCTCCTACACCAGCTCCCTGACCTCCGCCATCTCCTCCCTCACGGAAGACCCCGACGTGTCTTTCGGCTCCTCCGCCACATCCCCTGCGGGAAGTGTAATGGGCTCTGCGGTGTTGGACCGACGTCCCTCCCCCCCCGGGCCGCATCACCGGACGCATCCCACGCCAAGAAGCCGTGGGACAAAAGTGCGCCGCCAGCCCACTCGTCGGCATCGTCACGGCCATCAGGATCGCCGTCAGGGGCCGTTGGGCGGGCGAGCAGACTCCGTTAACAATGGAGTCTGCTCGCCCAGTTTGCTGTCGCCGGCGGGGGCATTTCCGCGCTACGGTGTGACCCCACCTCCACCTCCCGGCCCGATGCACTCCACGGACGATACGGACGGCCCGCTCGGTGCCGAAGCGTCCCTCTCCACCTCGACGGCCACAGCACCGCACTCGTCCCCGCAGGATGGGAGCGATCTCACCTCCCCTGCTCTGCACGCCTTCGCCACGCCCTCCTCCATCGAGTACTCCTGGGTGGTGGACATCAACGAGATGAGCGCACTGCGAGGGCTCCCGGACTGCTACATCGCCGTGACGCTGCTGAAGAATTCGCAGCCCGTGGCGTCGGTGCTCTTCTTCCCCTTTACCCGCGAGAAGTTCGCGTGGAACCCAAATGCGCCGCCTATTCCCACGCCCTCCGCGCTCTCCCCCTCCGCCACGCACCCCAGCAGCACGGCGCAGGCGGAGATGACGGGTGCTCCACCCGCACCACCGGCGAACCCGTACCACGCGCATCGCAGTGGCAGCGTCATGAGCAGTAAGACCGATCGGGGCCCCGTGGCCAGCGCGAGCTACGGGTGCCCGAGCCCTAGTGTGAGCGGTGCCGCGACGCCTCAGCAACTCCCGCAAGGCATGAATGCGTCCACCTCGTCCAGGGACGGTAGCCGAGGGCTGTACAAACTCAACATTGAACCGCTCTCCCTCGGTCCTAGCAGTCTCAGTCTCGCGAACACCCCCAGTGGCGCTGGGCTACTCCCCTCCTCGCCAGCGAGTGCCAGTCCAGCGGGCTTTGGCAGCACGCTCTTCCGGCAGTCGGGCAGGGTGGGCAGTGCGGGCCAAGGGGGTAATTCCATCTATGCCTACGCCACAGCGGACTCGCATGAGAGTCTCTTCCTGCCGCACAGCCCCGGTCACAGCCGTGCCAACTCTCCACGCAGTGGGGCTCACACGCCGCCACCCCCACCGCCCCTGCTACCCCCCGGTGGCGGCAGTCCGTCCTCGCAGCCCTTGGCAAACAGTTTTGTCCCGCCCCCCTTCTTGTTACCGCACAACAGCAGCATTGTAGGACTGGAGCGCTCGCCGTCGCTCCAGCTCCCGCCCCCGTCGCCCTCCTCCCCCACCCCCTCGGCTGGCTACTACAGCTCCGGAGGTCCCATCCACTTCATCCCGTGGTGGACCGGCGGGGAGCTCTTCACCTCCATCGAGGACCGCGGGGCGTACTTGAATGGCGTGCGACTCCTCACCGGCGCCGAGGCCGGGGCGAGCACCAGCACACGCCACCGAACTCGCTCCCCGAATCCTACGGCTTCGAGCACACCACCCCCACCCGATCACGCGTACCACCCGATGATGCGGGCGAATCTGCCGTCGAGTATTCTCGACGTGGCGAGCAGTGCCTCTGGTTCTTCGCTGGAGCGGCCCAGTAGGAGCTCCCACTACAAATTCCATACCAATCCTCACGCCGGGCAGACGTACCCCACCGCCGCACATCCCGTGGAAGTGGGCGATGCCGGGGTGCTCCTCCACGCCAGTGCACCGCAGCCCTCTGGCATGAACCCCCACCCGGAATGGACCGCCGCGTTGCCGCCCCCCACCACCGCCTCCGCCTTGTGCGGGACGATGGTGTTGATGCACTCCCAGCCGCCACCCTCGGCCGGAAATCCTATCGCGCCGGCGTCCTCGTCGAGGGTGGGCAGCCCTCTTACGGCGGAAGCCTCCACCACCACCTCCATGACCGCTGCCCACACGATAGGCTCCCTGGGGGACAAGAGCACCAGCGGCGTGCGCCTCGGCGTGCAGGCGAACGTCGTCAGTGGCGAGACGAACAATGTGGTGCCGCGCACGGCCCTCCGCGGAACCGGAACACTGCTGAGTCCGCTCCGCCACGAGAGAGACGGCATCAACGCACAAGAGTTCTTCGCAAAGGAGCGGGAGAGGGAGTCTGACATCGCAATGGAGCTGATGCTGCGTCACGAGATCGACCAGCTGCAATACGGCTATCACCCCATCGCCGCATTAGCCTACGTGGCGGCGGGTCGAGCCGACGTCGTGCTGAGCACCGGCGTGCGATACATTGGCTGGCACCGCTTGATGGGAGCAGCGCTGCTGGTTCGTGAAGCCGGCGGCTACGTGCGAGGGCTCACCATCACTGTGCGCTACAAACAGCGAAAAGGTCTCTCGGAGAACACCGCCCGCCATGCTGCGTGTGGAAACAGTCCGAAACCCAGTCAAAAGACCGCCTCGAGGACTAGGAGCAGCAGCAGTCCTGTCGAGCGGGCGGAGCACACGACGGTAGAGAGCAGCTCGCCGCCCTCCTCAGCCGTACGACCCGAACGCCGCGCCGCGCCAACGGCGATCAAGAACAGCCGCGTGAAGTCCGCGGGGGGCGGGTCCTTGTCGCTGCCCCATCCGCAGCGGCCGCAGCCCAGCACGAACATCGTCGTGCGCACCGCGAAGAAGCCTGGCTCCCCAACAGGACAGGCCGCCGCCGCCACAACCATCACGACCGGTCGTCACGACCGCACGCGCACCTTATCGCCACTGAGCAGCGACGACGATGAGGCGCGGGTGAAGAAGACCGCTGCGTCGAGGGGCCTCCTCCTCCCCGCCTCCACGCTCAAGGAGATCCAGCGGCGTGACACCTGCAAAAGTGTTGCTGGTGCGGCGGAGGAGCAGCCAGCGAACCCACCCACCACGACGCGCTGCACAGAGAACTCCCTTCCACGCCTCGTGCAGACGGAGGACACGGGAACGAGCCGCAGTGCCGCAGCGACACCCGACCCGGGTTTGCGGAACGCGACCGCGAAGGGTGTGGCGCCGGACGACACCGAAGGCGAGAGCGCGAGACGAAGGAGACCCAAAGGTCCGCGGCACCACCACCACCACCACCGTCGACATCGCGCTGCACAACGACAGCCGCAGCTGCAGCGTTGTTCTGGTGTGGAGAGCGAGACGTTCGCTGCGCCACCGCATCCACCCGCCTCGCGAGGGCCGCAGCTCGACCCGAAGTCATCGTCGCTCTCCTCGGCGCGAACGCACCGGACGGAGGGGCGTTCGCCGCAGCACGCCCCCTCGATGGGCTCTCTCCACCTCCAGGTCCGCCGCAGTACCCTCGGCGCGGGGAGCCGAACCCCGACACCGCGTCAGCGGCGGCGGCACCGCTACGCCTCACCCCGCAGTGATGCGAGCACCGGCTCGCCGCTGCAGTGCGTCCCTCCACCGCAGGCCACCTCGCGCTACCGAAGCCGGCGTAGAAGAGTGGAGCGCGATGGCACCGGTCGGGGCCAACGCCATCGACGTGCGCGGTGGAAGGGGGGCGGCGGGTCGCAGCCGGCGCAGTCCTCAGTAGGGAAATCCACCGCTTCCCGCTCGAGGAGCACCTCGACGGGCAGCGGCTCGAGGCACACCAGGAGGAGACCACCCCGCTCCTCCGACGACATTGTCGCGATGATCGCCGCTTTGGATCGAGGCGTAACCGAGGCGATGGCCGCCCTCTGCATGAAAAAGCAACTGGGAGTGATAGAGGTGGATGTCAGCGAAGCGTAAAAAAAAAAAAGAAGAGCAAGAAAGCAGTGAACCTTCCACCTTGTGTGAGGTCATTCCGTCCTCCTCAAGGAGAGAGGCGAAGACGGACGCGTTGTGAGAAAGAAGGATCAAGCAAATATCGTCCGTCGACGGCAAAGAGGTTTTAAAAAACTATATTTTCCTGTTATTCAATCGGTAATTTGTGTTTTCTTTCAAAGTCATTCAGTGCGTCATCGATACGTATTGTGGTTGAACTCCGCTCACTCCGAATCCTATCTATTTTATTATTATTATTATTTCGGTGCTCGTGAACTCTAGAACTCCATCACGTTTGTGTGTGGCTATCTTTGTAGAGTATGGCGTTTATGATGAGAATTTAAGCACGAAAAACAGAAATAAAAAATTGAGAAGTCAATTAAAAATATTCTTTTTAAAGCGTGTTTGGGTTTCTCATATATATATTACCGTCGTTTCTCTTATTGTGGTTTGTGAAGTTCGTCCGTTGTTTTGATGATTATTATTTAAAGAATTCCATACTTATATCTTCTTACATATTTGTATGATTAGTAATATTTAACTGTCCGTGTGCGAGTGGCATTAATAGAAATATATTATGACACCGGTGAGGTAACACAGATACACTGACAAGCGTACCTTTTTTTTCCCTTTGACCATCTATTATATAGTGCAGTGAAGACTGCCTTTTATGCGAGAGGGTGAAGGCACGCATAATCAATGTACGGAGGGGGTCTTCTTTTCTGTTGATCAAAACAGAAAGCGTACCACGAACCCTTTCTAAAAAAAACCTCCCAAAAAAAAAAAGTAATGAAATAACAGTATCGGCAATGCTCTTACGAATTATTCACACGAAGACTAGTTACAAAGTCTGTGAAAGATCAGTGAAAAACTCGTATTTGACACCTTTTTTTTTTTCTCTCTTCTTTTTGTTTTTTTTATAAACACCATCTTCGCTCTCTTGTGAATTTGTTGTTGTGATGAATGGCTTAATTGGAAGGGGGTTTTCTTTCTTCTCCCGTGTTGCCTCATAAGTCTCTGAACGCGACATCACCAGGACGACGGTCAGGCGAACGTAAAAACCACAAACGTTTAAGGTCTTCACATCCCCTCAGCCGTGATAGATATACATTCAGAAACAAACCTTTTCAGCACACATACGCATTCTTCTTTACTTTCCGTTCAATCTGCATGCTTTATTATATATTATAATTATTCGCCCTTTTTCACTAGTACAGACATACTCACCCCTTTAGACCTTCACTAGCGCTGTTTACAATTATTATTATTATCTTTCCACGACGTTCGCCACTATTATTATTTCTTTTATTTTTCCCGTTGTCGCACTTCACTGAGAGCCCCAGTTCCGTGGTACTACTACTCTCTGTTGTGGGTATTCCCCCATTGCATAGAAGGATAGTACTGCTTCTAGAACAACTCTTTTTTATGCTTAGTAGAAAGAATTTAAAGTTTTGTATTCACTCTTCATTAATTATAGTTATACTTATATAAACATACATAATTAGATCCTGTTACCCTTCACTTTTTATTATTTATTCGTTACTATTGTGATTGATTTCACCCCTGCCTTTCACACGCACATCACCCCTATATAATTTAGCTACACTGTACGAACCTTTACATCACACGCACATAAAAAAAAAGTGTCATTCCAGTGAGAGTATCTTGTTGGCTTGTTCGTAAGCTTACCTATCCATCTATATTTACATATATTGTTACCGTGGGTTTGGGTAGTGGATCTTTAATGTCGTCTATCACTGAGGCAGAGAAACAGCCCACCGCTGCCCCCGTACCGAGTACCAGCTGTACACCGCTTCCGTCTCGATTACCAGAGAACGATGCCGACTCGAGGAAGGAGGAGGGGAGGGGGTGGAAGCCGAGGGATCGGAGCCCGAGCCCCTCGCCATTGCTTTCACACACGGAGGAGAGAGATTTCCTGCCACAGACGCGGTACTCCTCCGCCTCCTCCTCACCGACCCCGTGGAAACTGGAGAGAGATCCTCGTCCAGCTCCAATCGACACGTCTCGCACGGAGCCGCGGACGAGTGCTGCGGTGGTGGCACTGCGTCAAGGAGCGAACGCCACTATACCGTCGCACGCTCCACACGCTTTAGCGGGTTGTGTGCTTCCCACCCACCACAACGAGGCCCCATCGTTGCCGGCCTCCTCCCGCTCCCCGTCTCACACCACCCCCGTCTCTACGCGATTCGCACAGCTGCAGCGAGAAGAGAGTTCCGCCACCCCAAGCCCACATCCCGGCGAGCGAGCGCCTTCTTTTTCGCTTCCCTCTTCTGCTGCTGCTGAAGTCGAGGCGGAGATGTCATCGTCGAGCCCGCTCGTGTCGCAGTGCGATGTGCACACGTCCGCTGCGGTGGTCCCAACGGCCTGGCAGGCGGTGCAGGAGGAGGAGCGAGCGGTGAAGCAGACCGCAGGGACGAGCTGCTGCTTACACGAAACCATCGGTGAGCAGCGATCTTGCGCTACCCCCTCTCACGACAGCGCCTCGAGGTGCTCCTCACGCGCCACTAGCCAGCTTGTTCCGCAACAGCCCAGTCCCCACAATGAAGCCCAGTCGATTCCTTTGCACACCGCATTGCCGAACAGCACGACCATCTCATTTACCTCCACCGCAGCAGTGGTTGTTGAAACAGCAGCGGCAGGAGAACAAAGTACAGCAAGAACACCGGGAAGAGAGATGTGGAAGGGTCCCCTCCACGACAGTGCCGAAGACCCTACAGCAGTGCAACCCACCAACTCCAACGACTTGTCCTCAAAACAAGTCACAGTGTCCGCACCGCAACCAGCTGAAAGCCTATTCTTGTCAGCGCCATCCAATGAAGAGAGACTTGCTGTGGTGGGGAAGGGAAGAGAGCCAGACGCCCACGCACTGGACTCTCCTACGCTCGGCACTCCTTCCAATCCCTCGCCCGGTGCTGCTGACTCCCATGCGGCTCCGGCTCAGAGATGCTCCAACGATAGAGTGGCTGTGACTAGTACTGATACCCCTCATGAAGTTCCCTCCGCCTCTGATACGGTGTGCAACACCGACGCAGCGGTGGTGGAGAAGCGCCATGATGCACATCCTTCAGTCGCAGCAAACTCCCCCACCTCTCCTGTTGTAGACCAGCAGGAACAAGTAAGGGGCGAGGACGACGGGCTTGCACTACCGGTGGCCATCACGACTGACACGCCGAACCCCTCCATCGTGGAGGAGCAGCACAACGATGTGGCGCAGCTCGCCTCCATGCGCATTGCCTCCTTCGCGATGGTTCCGCCGCTCTCTTCTGCCGCACCTACGGATCTAGCGGTGCCTACACTCACGCCAGGGTCACCGTCCGCAACAACAACGATGGACTCCACAGCCGCCTCACCACTGACCAACGCACCTCGTCCTTCCGCTGTGTTTCCCGCAACGCACTCGTCGCCGTTCGGCTCGGGTTCGCGTTATTCCGCGGAGTCCGCCATTCGGACCGCAGCCGCTTCCACGGCGTTGTTTTCATGGCGGGAGACCGGAAAGAGGGTTTTACCGCCGCTAGCAACGAGTGCCTCGTCCCCGCGCTCTTCGCTGAACGCCGCCAAGGTCCTCTCGGCAGAGGAAACGCCACTGGCGGTGTCGGGGAAGCAGACATCGCCGTTGTCGAGTGGTCGGCCGTCGTCTCTTCTGGAGGAGGAGCACCTCGACCCGCCCGAAGCACAGGAGTCCCTGTGGGATGAGATGGTGGGCGAGCCCCTTCGAGATACCGACCGGGTGGAGAGGGAGGCATCGCATCACTGCTCTCCTACCGTTGAATCGGCGCCCCTCACCCCATTAAGCGCTGCGGTCGCCTCAATGCCCGCTGCAGCCATCAGTCGAGGAGAACGCCGCACGAGTCCAGCGGACTGGGGGTCGGGGAGAAGCAGTTCCGTACCTTTTAACGTGGTGCCGTTCACGGAACGACGTCCGCGCTCGCTCTCCGTCGCCTCGTCTGTCGTCTCGACCACGTCATCGGCGGCGTTGATGGAGGTGTATCTCTCCTGTGAGACGTATCACTACCGGTACAATCGTAAAACCAGCGGTGCCCCTCGCCCCTCGGTGAACTTGAACGAACTCCTCACGGACCCCGCTCGAGGCGACGGGCCGCTGCTCACACCCGTGGCACCGCTCTCGTTTCCACCCCGGCAGGTGAGTCCACTCGCGTTTCACTGGGAGTTCGACCGCGGCAAGCCCCCAGAGCCCTCGTCACAGTCGCGCTCGACACGAGACCACAGCGCAGTGTCCCCGGTGCAAGAGTCGGAGCTCGGCTGGTTGCCGCGCTCAGAGAGCAGTGCCAGCGGTAGCAGTGGTCCGGCACGTCCCTCCGACTGCACCTCCAGCAGTGCCGCCCCCTCATCCCTCGCTCACACGGCAGAACGTCAGCAGCAGACCGCTGGCCGCCCGCTGCTGGTGAGACCTTTAAAGGCCGTGGAGGGCGAGCGGCGCGTTCTCTTGTCCCCGTCCAGCAGTGCGACCCCGCCCCCCTCCGCTTCAGAGGACTCACCGCACCATAACGCGGTCACCATGTCAGAGGTGCCTGTGCAGCTGGTAAATGTGCTTCCCCTCTCCTCGGCGTGGAAGGTGAAGGATGACAAGCTGCCGCGGGACGCGATACTGTCTTCCCTCTCTCCACCACAGCCACACGAAGCACCCCGCACGCTAGTCCGCAAAGGTTCCACACCTGGTGCGCTTCTCACCCCAGCGACTGCTCCTCTTAACACTCCACCGCCTTCTCCTGTGATGGTGGGACCGAAGGGCTCGGAAGAGCAGTCCCCCCTTCCCTTCGATGTCGTAGATCCCCCAAGACCACGCCTCGCTCTCGCTCATCTCGCCGCTACAGCGGTGGTTTCCGCTGTTGTCTCGGCGGGGCAGCTGCCGCCGTCTTCGCCGCTGTCGTCCCACCCCTCGACGCTCTCGCCTCCAGCGGAGCACTCCACCACCCTGGCCACCCCCACTGCAGCGGAGTGCGACGAGGCGAAGAGACCCAATAGGCTTCTCTCCCATGGGCCGCCTGCACACCTCGGTGGGGGCGTACCATCCTCGGCGGAGCCGCACGAGAGGTCTTCTTCAGCGTGGAGCCCGCCTCTGTTTTCTCCGGAGCGCACCTCGCCCTCGTTGGTCTCCGCTATTCCGGTGGGTGTGAAACCTTCACCAGATGATGTTATGGACCTCGCCGCAGACCCCGTTGGGGTGCCGCTCTTCCGAGAAGACGCAGGCAGCGAAAGTGTGGTGGAGGCGGTGGACGGAGCTTCGCAAGCAGGGGACCAGAAAAAGGTACAGGAGGTCTTACCGACGTTCATTGGCTCCATCACCGACCAAACACCCACTCTCACGACAAGCTCCGCTACCGTCCTACCGATTCCTTTATTGGCGGCTGCAACGACCCCTTCCTTGCCTCTCAGCAGTAGTAGTCGAACCATTAGTAAGTTCAAGGAGGAAGCAAATGAACGTGTGGAGAAGGACGCCGCATCACACCCGATTGTTCTGCTGGCAGGATCGGAATGGCACCCCTCTAGAAGTTCCGATAGTTGGAGTCCGAGCTTCGCGGGCCGCACGCCCATAAGCCCACCCCCACTCCCTCAGGGAACGCAGTCCTCGGCGTTCCACCTCCGTGGCGTGGACGGTGCGCCGCTACCCAGTAGCGCGAGTCCGCCCTCCCTCCAGTCGTCTGTCACGCCTTTTTCTTCGACCAAAACTTCGCTCCGTCATGCAGTGCGCTCCGCCTTGCTGTACCTGCAGTCCGGTGAGTCCCAAAGCAGAGAGTCGATTCTCCTCTCGGCCTCACTGCACGCGCATTTCCTAGTGGAGCTCTTTCGCTGCGGTCGTGAGGCGCTGGTTGAGCGCCATCACATTCAAGAACGCGAGGCAATGCTGCGGGAGGCGCTTGGTATGCAGCACCGTCAGCAGCAGTGTTACGTGGAAGAAAAGGAAGCTCTAGAGAGGGTGGTGGGCTCGCTAAGCCATCCTCGGTTATCTCGAAGTCGAACCGCCGGCAGTCGCAAGTCGGAAAGCACGCCGTACGACGAGATCACCCCCCATATAGGACGACCCTTGACGAGTGTCGGGCTCGTCCTTGGCACGGACTCGTCTTCCACCCGCTCCAGCACCTCCCGGAGGGTGTCGCGACAGGAGGACCCGAGTCGAGTAGAGCGCCTGGCCACCGCGCTGATGAACGAGGAGGCGCATCACCGTCTTCAGCTCGAGTCAGACATCCAGTGGGAGCGGCAGCGGCACTACACCGCTGTGAAGCGATGGCGGCTGCTGCTGCTATCGAGCACTGCAGCACAACAAGGCCAAGGAGGCCGTACTCCGCACCGCCACAACGGGCAGAGCAAACGCCAGAGTGACGACAGGGAGGTCGACGCTAGCGAAGAGCCGAAGCCACAAGAGGCGGCGGAGAGGAGAAGCACTGGGAGGAGGAGCGACAACGAAGCCGTAGCGATACACTCCAACGCGGCGCCACCTCCACCGTCTCCTCAAAGACAGAAAAGAAGAACGCACCAGTCCAACGGAAGGCGTGCGGACTCCCAACAGGAATGCTCCAATACGCACCACAGCCCGCGTCTCTCCAGCTCTTCTTCCTCCTCCTCTTCCTCTGCACATCGGCCATCTCGCTCGTCTGAACTCTCTAAGCGCCGTGTCAGTGTGGAGCTGAAGCGTTACTTGAGTTGGAAGTACGACCCGGTGCTTCGCCGCTCCTCCTTGCTGCANGTCGCTCGCTCCTCAAGCGCCTTCTTCTTTCTCCGACAGTACCATCTCGCCCTCTCCCACTGCCAGCGTCTTTGAAGACTCGAGGAAGAATGGAAGAACCCGGCGCACCAGGCGACGCACCCATCGCGCCACGTATGCCGCGTCCATTCGCTGGTGGAGTCACAGTCGAGACGGCAGCGGCGGCTCCAATTGGGGGCGCGACGACTCGATCGATCTCGCTGCCTTCGGCTCGAGCAGCGCCACCTCCTTCTCTGCTTCCTTTCTCTCCAACAGTGCAGACTCCAGCCGCTCGTCGGTCTCGCCCTCCCGCTTCGAGGAGCTCGAGGAGGGGAGGGAACGCCACCAACGGCATCGCCGTTCTTCACGACAACGTATAAAGCGGTTGCCGCGTCGCTGCGCACACTCACAGGACAGTTTGAGTCTTTTTCTGCAGCTGCAAGATGACGAAGTCTCGTCCGCCTCCGTGTTCAGCAGTGCTGCCCCCCCCACCAGCGAGGACGAACCACGAGAGTGGGTGAGCGCCAACCGGGATCATCATCAGCTGCGGGAGACACAGCAGAGCAACGAGGAGCCCGTTGTGTTCGGCGACGAAGACTCGCTGGATGATTCCGGAAGTTCCTTCTCGGATGTCTCCTCGATGCAGCACGGCATTGGTGTAAGAGGTGGTGTGCGAATGAATTCTTGCGGGCTGCGACAACGCCGTGATGCGGGGTACGTACCCTCGCAGTGGAAGCCAGCGTACTACGAGGGACTGAAAAAATACTCGGATGAAGACATTTACGGCACCACGTGTTATCGAGTTCCTCCTCCTCGAGAGAGCAAAAGACATCAAGAAAACGTGCGTCACGGTTCACAGTCCAAGGAGAGTAGCTATGCAGCACTGCACAAGGCTGCGATGAAACGACCTCCAAAGACGAATGGCCCGCTCTCTCGGTGTTCTGTCAACCAGATGTACCCTTCAGCCGCTGCTCCTCCTCATCATTGGGATTCATCGGCACCCTTGAAGATCACAAAGAAAAAACCATGGGTGTCAAATACATCGCTCTCCACGTCTACCGCTGCGGAGAGAACATGTCGAGTGGAAAAGGCCACCGTGCTAAAAGCCCTTCGATCCAGATCTAGTCAAAAAAATGTGTCCAAGGGGCCCATGAGAACCGCACCGAGTAAGGCGACGCCTCCCCCTCCTGCAGCGTCATCGCGGACGACGACAGTACCGCAGACGCGCGCTCGTCCGACGACAGTGAATGCCCAACGTCACGCCGTGAAGGAGCGAACAGAGAAGAATATTTCAACGAGGAAGCAGAGTCCGTCATCGTCCTTTTCACCGGCGCATCGCATTCGGAGACGAGTTCTCTCGCCAACCGAGTCGCTCCAGCAGCACGGCGGGGAAAGAGCGAACGGAGAAGAGGCCGTGCGACGGAGTCCGGTCCGACGCGCCAAGCCACCGCCGCAGCAGCCACGCTCTGCCGCCCTGCAGCGACCAGCGCCGAGAAGCGTTCAGAAGAACTCCCTACGGCGATCCGAAACGAACTCACTTTCATGCAGCACGGGGGTGCGAAGGAAAGCGACGGTCGTGCGCTCTCTGGCTTCCCCTCCTCCTGCGGCATCAGGAAGGACATCCACTCTCCGGAATCAACAGCAAACCCGCCGGGCTGCAGACCATGACAACACGGTGTCCTCCGCTGCAGAGGAGACGGCGAGAGCGCAGGCAGAGCGCGTCTCCCCCTCCGCCGGCTTCACACCCGTTCGCTTCCCCTTCACAGTACCACAGCGATTGGTGCAATACGCTGATGAAGTGCTCGCCAACGAGCCTGGTGGTCCACGTCCCTCTTCCCATGCAGCCATGCGGTTGGAAAGGGGAACCGTAGCCGGCGGTAGTGGGGAGGACGTCGGTGAGGTAGGGGCTCCGCGGAGGAGTGGTACGGGGGCTCTCTCTGGTTGGTCCGCCAAGCCCAATGTCATGGAAGATGTCATTCCTCGAGCGATGCAGCGGGAGACAGTGGTGATCGTGTCGCTTCCCAAGATGTCACGGTTTGCGGAGGTTTGAGAAGAGGAGAGGAAAAAAGGAAAGAAGAAAAAAAAAAGGCCACTGCACATCACCTGGAGCTGGATGTCCAAGATGTCTGATCCCGGATATTTCTATTTTATTTGTATTTTTTTTTTCCTGTATTTATGGTTTCATTTGTGCCTTTACTGTGTCGTTTATCTGGTGTAGTTTTTTATTTCTTTATTTTTTTGTGATTATTTATCTCTCGCATGTCTGTTAACGTACGATTAGATTTGAAAATTTTCTGTTTCTCCCTCCTTATCTTTTTCACTCCTGTATATTGTATATATTTAGTATGACGCTAT
>JASAOA010001769.1:0-67078 GCA_030849815.1 Vickermania spadyakhi
ACTGCGGTCTAACACCAGGAACTGTGTCTCATCCCAGCGCTCCAAGTCGGTGGTCCAGAAGAGCAGGGCTTCCCCGATATCTCGGATATATTCCCGAGCCCCGACTATCATCCACCATCGCCCGGCGTGGTACCAGACATTGGGATCTCTGAAATGCATATAGCCCGGTGGTGGCCGTATCACGGCGCCTTTCTTCTCAAAGTGCAGCCCATCTTCGCTCACCGCCAGGCACTGTTGCTGGTAAATATTGTCATCACTGTGCACCGATGTTTCCCAGCGGTGGCCGGTGTAGAAGAGGTACAGCTTACCCTGGTGCGATACCGCGGAACCAGTGAAGCAGCCGTCCTTGTCGAAGGAGTCCCCTGGCGCTAACGCGATGGGCTGATGTTCCCAGTGTACCAGATCGGTGCTCGTGGCGTGTCCCCAGTGCATCGGCCCCCAGTCCTCCGAGAAGGGGTGATGTTGATAAAAGGCATGAATGACATTGTTGTGAACGCACAGCCCGTGCGGATCGTTCATCCACCCCGTCGGTGGGGCGATGTGAAAATTAGGGTACCACTCTTTGTTTTCCACAGGCGACGGAATGCCGTCGAGATAACCTGGCCGAACACCAGGACGAGTCGACGAGTGGGAGAATACGCCGTCTGGGGTATCGGCCCGGTTCAACGAGTTCGCCGCAGCGCTCGCGAAGGAAGTGAGACTTGTGCTGGTCTGCTGCGAGGTAAGGGTGTGGTTCGTATTGCCACTCACGCTGGTGGAGTTGTTCAGCATTGGACTCTTTTGAGCAAAGAGAAAAATGGAGGAGCAAAAAGAGTAGAAGAATCAATATAGAAAGAAAGAAAGTACCGGAGAGGAGGAGAGAGTAAAAAATAAAAAATAAACGAGTAAAAAAGAAAAAAAAAAATGTAGTGATAATAAGAAGAAGATACTAAATGAATGAGGGGGTCGAAATCAACTGAAATTACCAGATGGATGGAGGAGAGGATGGACGATGTGTCTGAAAAAAAAAAGAGCGTCACTGTCCTAAAAAAAAGAATAGTTTTTCGCCGAAATGTTTGAGCGAAATAAAAAAAAAACGAGAACGGTTACACCAGTTCACTCCCTTACAATCTAATCTAAACTTCAATAGATTAATGTCAATCAGAGCTGTTGCAATTTGATAGAAGCGTTATGGAAAGATCGCTCGAGGGGTGTTGGTTGGTTGGTTTTTCCGTCCGTTTCAGCTTTAGCAATTCAAATTAAAAAGTAAAATTTTAAAATAAAAAGTATGTACAGCAAAGCTGTATTAATGTCGTTGCTACTGTAGAAAATAGGAGAGAAAAAAAGGTGGGGTTTCGTTGGAGACGGTTTTAGGTTTTCTTGTATTTTAGTTTGTGGGTTTGTTTCTGTAATCGGTCCCACTTCTTTTCTTTCTATCTTTTAATGATAAGAGTTGTCCTGTTCTGCAGAAAAAATCGATATTTTTTTTTTCTGTTCGATCTCCAACTCCAATCAACAGGAGTAATAGAGCAATCGACTAGAGAAAAGGAGAAAAAACTGGCTTGGTTGGGCAGTGTGCTGAACTCACCACAAAGAGAAAAATAGAGAATGAGAAGAAAGAAAATAATGTGCCGGATCCAAGCTTCTCGTTGGTTTTCCTTCTTGAGATGAATGCGAAAGTTTTTGATCGCGCTTCTAAATAAGTATAAGTATAAATAGAAAGAGAAATATAGAAATAGAAACAGAATGCGAAAAGTTTAAAATTCGGTTCTTCCGAACACTACAACACGAGGAGTAAAAGGGGGAAATTACTAGATCTACAAAAAGAACAAAACGAGAGAACAAAAAAAAGTGGATTTAAAAAAATCATCCGAGTACAACAAAATTTTCTGAATAGCAGCTCAACAACAACAGCTGATCGAATGAACATCATTACATTAGTTTTATCATATTTATTTTGTAAAACATAAAGAAAAGGGAGTGGATGGGTAGGGGCAGCACCTCTCGCTCTCGCTCTCTCATCCGGGAAGGTCGAAAGTCGTACCGCTATGGCGTGGAGACGGGGAGACTGTCCTCCCCCACAGTGATATGTTTCACTGCCACCACCTACCAAAACCTTTGATGATTGAGTAATGACATCAAAGAGCGTGTGTGTGTAGGTAGAATGGTTTGATCGTCTGTCAGTGTTATTGGTGGTGGTTTGGACTGTGTGGCTTTCCGTGTGAGTGTAACGAGCAGATCGCATAATAAACAAAATAAAAACATGAATGTCGGCTTACGCAAATGTTGGTGGGCTTCTTTTTGGTTTTTTTTTGGGGGGGGGGTCTTTTTCTTCCGTATTTACTTCTTTCTTTGTATTTTGTAGATATCTGTGATGGAGATGAATGTCGTGTTGTTCGCTGTTCAAGGGACACCGCAATTCCTCGCAATAACGATGTCTCGTCGTTGTTTTTCTTTGGCTGTTAGAGTAGTTAATGTTCATTCTTTGCGATCTTCAACGAATTGTAATATACAACCGAAAACAAAAATGATTGGAGAGTTCAAATGAATAAAACTAATTAAAAACATAAAATTGCAAACAGAATAAAACTAAACACCACTTCGTCACGCGCTCGCTTCGCACGGATGATGATTCACTTGAAACTGAAATGAAATCGATATAAACACACAGAGGAGAGAAGCGGACCATGAGAAAACTGAAGAAGAATCTAAAGGCCAGTGTCAAGGAAAAACACACAAAGAAAGAAAAAAATAAAATGAAAACGCTATAAATTTCTATAGAGTAGCTAAATAAAAATAACAATCCAAATTAATCAAAACTTCAACGTATTGCATCCTTGATAGGATAAGGTGGGCACAGGCAGCGTAGTAGCTGATAATAATAATGATAAAAACATTTATAGCGAGAGGAAAATGTGTGAGGGAAAGTAAAGGCTTATCGTAACAACTATTATAAAGAGTACTCCATAATAGCACTCCTATAGGGCAATCCGATAGATAGTAAACGGGATCTTTCGTTGGGTTTTGTTTCGTTGTTTTCTCTTTCTCTTCCGTCTTGAAACGAAGGAGAAAAAGAAACCAAACAAACGTATACCACTCTAACCCACAAGACTAGACGTATCTCCGCGAAAACTCGAAGCAGAGTTCTGTTGTTGGTGGTGCTGAGTGAACTACCTACACGTGAAAGAACAAAAACAAAATACACCAGTATAATGTAGCATCAATAAATATATATATATAAATGTATATATAGATGCATACGAATGGCATCAAATGAGAGAGAAAAAGTATGGTTCCGTCTGGATATTTATTGCAGTCACTCATCACCATTCACATTATTTTTTCTCGGAGGACATCACAAGCAACGAATCACTATTCCTGCTTCATTTTATTCATTATTTATTTATTGTTGATTGTTCGTTTTTTTGTATTTTTATTTTTAGAAAAAAATACAAATACAAAAAGATAAGGTGTTCAATGTGTGAGTGTGAAAGGAGAGTTAGAACCAGGGTTTAGGATCCCAAGCCAGGCCTTCCCTTCTTGAGCCCCCAATCCAATGCAGTGGCGGTAGATCGTCATCACTTTCTCACTCTCTTTGGTGTTTTTTTTATTATTATTATGATTGCCGCAGTTCTACACTACACGCACCCTCCCTTTTCATTATTACTTGCTTTAAGATCGAGATGGCAGCGGCGGCAGTGGCATTTCCATAAAAAATGGCGCAACGTGGGGGAAATTTCGAGTTTGCACCGCGAAGACCTTGTAGCTTTCCCCCATCTCCTCTTTGTCCATCAGGCGCCGAAACTGTTGAAGAATCTTCATGGCGCCCTTCGTCTCTTCCCCTTTGATCACATGGGCTAAACGAATGTCAATGCCGTTCAAGTGCAGAAACTCCCTCTGTGACATCAGAGGGAACCACTTCAAATGCCGCCGTGCGATTTCTAAGCGCTCCAACGCCCAGCGCAGCTGATGAAAGCTCACCCAGCAGGACAGGTCCACGTCTCCGGGGGAGAGAAGCGGGTCCACGAATCGATGGCCCCGGATGCCGCGGAGGGTTTGCCGCATGTTCTCATCCTTGCCGTAGTCAATAATCAAGCACGCTGCCTTTTGGGCATCGATCATGCGCTTCATCAGGAGCTCCATCGTTTGCATGCCCACCGCATTGACTTCTATCATGTCGCCCTGCTTCCCGTTCTTTCGGATTTCATCTGGAATGAGGTACACCGATGGCGTGCCGGAGGGCGCGTGGACGTAGCGGAAGTGCGGCTCGTGCGCGGGGTCGTCATCCACCTCCAAGCACGTCTCCACCCACCCGCGCTCTGTAAAGCGAAACTCTGCCACCGGCAGTGCGTCAAAGTACTCGTTGGACAGAAAAATGATTGGCTCCACCGTATACGGCAGCGACTCGAGGTCCATCCACCACTTGATTTTCCCCTGCGCCGTCTGGAACTCCGCCAAGCACTTCTTCTGCTCCTCACGCCTCGCCGCACCGACCTCCATCAAATGGATTTGAAGAAAGTGCAGCAAGTGCGGGTTCGAGTACCGAATCTGCGTCAGCATGGTCTTCATTAGCGTTCCTTTGCCCGGGCCGAGCTCCACAAGGTGCAGCACACGAGGCGTGCCCATCTTCTGCCAGCAATCCATCACCCACGCAGCAAGCACATCACCAAAAAACGGAATTTCTGCCGCAGTGATGAAATCGGCTTTCTGTTGTTGTGGCTCCTTACTACCACTACTGCTGGAACTACTACCACCTCCTTGAATGACATTGCGCTTCGTCGAGTAGTAACCATGGTGCGGGTGCGTTAAGCAATCCTTCATGTACTGGGAGAGGGGATAGTACCCTTGTGCCGCCATCTTTCCTAGCAGCTCCTCGCAGAGGGGGGTCTTGAGTTCCTTACGGACACCACTCACTACGGTTTGGCGGTCTGGGGTGGAGAGTTCACTGGCGTGCAGGTTCAGCGGCCCGCGGCGTATCGGGCTTGAATGAAACGCCCCTGGTGAGGTGCCCTGGTGATGGGTGAGGAGACAGCGCAGACAGGGAGCAGCGGCGCTCTTCTTCTGCTTCCACGACAGCAGAGAAGCCGGAGGAGCGACGGACGACACCGCCGCTGAACGAGAACGAAGGGTAGCGAGTAACATCAAGAAACTAGAAGCAGTAGGTCGTAGTGCGAAAAAAACAAAATTTTGAATATAACAAAATGTAAATTTGTTTTGTGAGGAAGAGAAAGAAGACTTTAGAGTTCTTCTTTTTCTGTGTTCTGTTTGTTGTTTTCTCTTTTTTTTGTTGTTTGTCGTCGAACAATTCAAGAACAAACGAGAGAGTGAAGTCGTATGCCTTAAGGAAATAGATTTATAGACAGAAGTACGATAGGAAGTAATGGAAACTCCAAAAAAATACGTCTAATACAATCGATTAAAAAGGAAAAGAAAAAAAAAAAGAGATAGAGAGATCAGTCTGTAGAAATCAACAGAGAAAAGTTCATCTACCGCACCAATATGTCTTTTATGTCGAAAGAGTATTGAAGGGACTACCGTAAGAAGCTGATTTTTGGTGGTCGTTGGTGTTGATGTTTTTTTTTTTCTTGTCTTCGCCATTACAGCGGTATCACATCCTCCGCCTCCTTTGCCCACGGTCTGTACGAGGCGCTGTCGTCGGAGCTGTCCATCCAGCCAGCGCTCTCCTCGACCACACCACCCCGAACCACCTCCACTGCCTCCTCCTCCATATCCAAAAAGTGATCCATCTCGTCCACATCTCCACTTGACGGACACGAAGAATGCGAAGGGGAGTGAGAGCAAGTCTGATCGTTGTGAGGGGACTCAGAGGAAGGGCACGTACCCTTTCCACCGCTGCTGCGGTGCTTATGGTGGCTGGGAACAACCTCCTCCGCCAGCACCACCACCTTATTCGGCACAGACGCGTTACATGACGCCTCGCCGCATACTGTGGTGGTGTGCACGGAGAATTCCGGTTCGACGAGCCGCAGTGTATCGCCCTTGTTGTGGGAATTGCTCGATTCCAATGATGTCCTGCCTCTTGTTTGGGTGGTCAAGGGTGAAGGGAGCTCAAAATCCGGAGGGGTGGCTGGGGTGGTGCGCCATTCTTCCTCTTCTGGGAGAAATTGCCACCAGACCGGCGCCGCGGCTGTTCGAAATGCACCCCCGACTGCCGTCACGGCAGTAGGCAAAGGTGTACGGCGTGGAGGGATCACCAGGGACTCCTGCGTGTCACCAGCGGTATGGAGACGCAGCCCCCTCCTCGTTCTACTCTGCAGCGACGCCTTACTAAACGTCTCTTTAATGGGTTCAGCGAAGGGCTGCACGCTATCCTCATCCTCGACATTCTCCTTCTCCACAACGTGACCAGGGCCAACACCTGACGCTGTCGCCTTGTGCGAAGGAGTTCGATGTGCAGAGGTGTGGTAGAGTTTACAAGAATGCGAATGAACACCATTCTGTTCTTGAGCATTCAACGAGTTGACGTTGGACATAGAGAATGCAGATGAAGATAAAGAAGACGTCAACAGAGGCTGAGCTCGGCCATGAGGGCGAGAGCGAGAGACGGAAGCTACCTTCTGGGGGGCCTTCCATCCTTCCTCTTCCGTGGTTTCTTTCGCATTCTCGTGTCGGGCGGGAATGCTTTTCACAGCAGACGAGCCCGAAGACGAAGGCGGTGGTGGGAATGGACGTGAACAAGAAATTGAAAAAGAGGAATGTCGTAGTGGTGGTGGTTCGTCGTCGCGCTTCTTTTCTGTCTCGCTTGTGGGACTTTCTGGACTCCGGTGGTGTGGAGACCTCAATGAAGATGCAGAGGAGGCAGAGACAATAGTGCTGTGATCTCGACAAGCTGGTGTGGGGCTCATGGTACGTGCAATGACAGTTTCAATGAGCTCCTCCTTCTTCTTCTTTCTGTCCTTCTTGTGCAGGTGGCACCTCGGCACCTTGATGTCGTCAAACAGCACATCCCGATGACTTTTTGTGTGGTGGGAGTGATGACTCTCTATCGTGTTGACGTGCTTACTTGGTGGTGCTCCCTTTTCGGTGTCCTGCTGATAGAAGGAGCACGAACAACACGACGACGTCGTCAAAGAACAACTCCCACTTATCGGCGAAGGCAGGCGACTCGTGCTGTGGATGGAAGAACCGGAAGAAGAGTCACTGCCTGCCCCACGTCGGCTGTGGGAGCTCCCTGAGGCATTCAACGACGAGCTGCAGGAACTCGAAGTGGAGGAAGAACCGCATTGCCGCACTTGTTGAAAGAGAGTTTCATCTGGTGTCGTCACCGCAGTTCTTATGGTGTGCTCTGTCTTTTGGATCGCGACCTCCTTTTCCTCTTCCACCACCGTAATAGTGGGTTTACTGTACGGCCTTGACGGCTTCATAGCGGGTTGAGAAGCGCCATTTTGACTGTCGCCGCACCCCCTCTCTGGACACGGGTGTCTCTGCCTGCAAGAGGAAATACAAGGGGAAGAAGGAAGAGAGGGTTTGAATCGAGTGCGAAGGGGTGAGGGTTCTGCAGCGGCCGCTCGCATTGCTGCCATCACATGGTCTTCCTTGGACCGCCCACAGAAACGTAGATCGCAGTGACACGCGCAATGCGTGGGCCACGTGAAGACTGCCGCCGACGGTGTTTGCAAGTCCACCACACACCTGAGGCTGCGGCGGCTAAAGCAGAGGGAGACCACCAAGACGTGAAGGTAGCCGTTGCGAGTGGTGTACACCGTGGGGTCGATGCGGTTTAACGTGTACGGCTGCACCGACACGGTGAGGGGCCAATCCCCTTCACACCAGACTTGTGGAGAGTCGTCCAGCACTGCCAGACAACGGGGTCGAGCGATCGCAGGTGGGGAAACGCCACACCCTCCGGCCCACACGGTAGGAGGGAATCGAAGGGACCCCCTCCCACGAAGAGAAGAGGGAGCGGCGATACAGGAGGACCAGTAAGAAAAGTGTTGCAAAGCCATTTCCACGCTCTTTCGGGCTTTGAAAAGCTGCATGTGCGACCCGTGCATCGTCTTGTTTAAACTCGCAGAAGGAAGGACAAGTGCACCACCCACGACGCGATCCGCCGCTGTGGATCTCGTAGACTTTCCTTTCATTGAACCCGACGATGAATATTCCGGCTGCCCTGCTACAGGAGCACTCCAACTATCATCCGCAGTGATGACTTGGGCGATGCGATCGGGAAATAGGATGGAGTAGGGATCCAGTACCTGATCCAAGATGGCCATGGTGCGCGCACGGGAGGACTTCGTCACCAGAAGCAGTGGAATGCCCCATTGCACCGCAGCGAGGAAGAGTAGCCGGCAAATCTTGGGCCGTACGCTGATCATCTCTGAAACACGTTCTTCTTCTTCTTCTGTATCGCTTGCTTCCACATCGAGGTTGTTCTTCTCTTCTTCTGGTCTCCTCTCACCACCTTCCGCTGAGGAGAATGGTCTCCTGCACGTCGTGTCACGACGAGATCTCACTCCTCGGCCGCCAGACGAGTTCGGGTCATACGAAATACGCCCTTGCCATTCAAACAAGCTGGAGGAGGGTGCCGCACCAGAGCTTCGACTCGGATTCTCTGAAAATAAACGATGGTGTGATGATGAGGGTGTTGAAGACTGCGATAGTGGCGGCGGGAAAGCCGTCGCACCCGACGACGTTCGGCGTAAACGTGATGCGCTGGCAGGCCGCCCTGTAGTGTTTGGTGTTGCAAAGGAAGGGGCAAGGCGAGACCGAATCCAACTCCGCATCCTACCAATACTCGTGCTGCGCCGCTGTGCGCCATCCTTCAGTTCCGCTGCCGGTTTTCCGTCCGCAGTCGGCACTCCTTCCGCTGCTTCTTCCCCTTCTTCGTGGCCTTGCTGCGCACCATCCTCAGCCTCGTCACTGCGGCGGCGTTTCATTTGACGTGCCCAAGAGTTCACACCTTTCTGCTGCGGTTGAGAGGGTCGAGGACGTTCCTTCCCCTTGCTATTCTCTGGATTTGGGCTATTATTGTCATGCGGCGCACTGCAGGCGGAAGGGATGTCTGTCTCCACGTAATTTGACCCGAGCGAACAGCGGTGAGCGCTGGTCGGCGGCTCTGGATGCGGCGAGAACAGAGTGGGGAGTGGCACACCGTACTGTGGGGTTACCGCGTTGTCCACCAGGGTTCGATCCAAATCGACCATCAACACCTTCTCCTCTCTCAGGTGCCGCAGCAAGGGGAAAACGTAAGGCGAGATGCGAAGAATGTAATACACAGTTTGAGGAATTAAGAGGTTTGCACCAGGTGGGACGTGGTCTCCATCTCCTTCGGCCCCTTTGTCACGGCGAGGCATCGATGAAGGCGAGTAGTGGTGATGATGGTAATGAAACGAATGACGGCTGCACTTCATTATACTTTTGCGGTTGTTGGAATGCCAGGGGTGGGTTGAGCTGCTTTCCGCTCCGCCTTCATCAGAGCGAGACGTCACAACGGATTCGATGTCTTCCTTGTATGGGATATCCAATGGACCGCGGTAGTCCGCATCCCCTGCACGCACCGAAGTGTAACGCGTGTATTTTCCCAATGTCAGTGTCGCTAAAGGCTTTGCTGTGCGCTGATGCACCAGCAGCAAATCCAGCCGGCTCGATCGAGCCAGACGAAACTCTGACTTGAGCCGCTCCACCCTCCACTGCCTCTCATCCCAAGACGGCAACGGCACAAAATTCTTCTTTGACTGGCGCTGGCACACCGACTCCTCCTCCTCCTCCACGTCCGTCGCTGGGTCGTCTCCTTGTAACCAGTTCACCGTCGCCAGGGTCTGTTGAGAGGTGTGGGGGTCATGAGGAAGCGGGTAGTAGTCTAAACCGGCGTGACGACCATCGCGGGACAACGTACCACGATCCTGCAGCACCGGCATCGATGAAGACCCCTGGGCTCGTGCGGGCTGTTGCTGTTGGGATGTGAAGACTGGAGCGGCGGGATGAATCTCATCGTGAAACTCACCGTGCGCACGAGACTCCCGCACCGCACAGACCACAGCATGCGTGCAGTGTTGCAGTGCGTGGCGCAGGAGAGCAAGCCCTCTCAGGAAAGGCTCCAAAATCTCGTTTTCTTCATAGTCGTCCTCGTCCAGCGTTCGCCGTCCTGTGGAGCGAGCCTTCGAATTATTCGGATGCGGTGGAAGTGTTATATGAATCGTACCCACATCTAAGCTCAGCAACCGTAATGGGAGTGACATACAAGCACAACGAGAACCCTGTGCGGAGGGTGGCGGCGGCTCCTCCTTATGAAATTCAGCACGAACCGCTTTCCTTTGCGACTGCTCCTCACCCATAGTCGGTGTACGTCTCTGTGATGCTTCCTCCGGTTCCACTTTTTTCTTTTCCTCCTCTTCTTGCGCTGCCTTTATGGTATAATCCTCGTAGTGGGCAGCGAAGCTAGGACTACGGCGGCGGCAGCTGCTACTAGGACTACTAATGTGGCTCCCTTCCATGTTATGTGTCTCATCTGCACTCATCGGGGCTCGACGGTAGTCGTCTCTGTCCTCCTCGTCCTCGTCAGTGCTGGAGTCACTCGGGGCACCGCGGGTGTGCCAAAAGTGTAGCCGAGCACATAACTCTTCACAAAACAGAAGGTCTCCTGCTGATGGGGTCGCTGTGAAGGATGGAGGGGATAAAAGGGGGGGGGAGGAGGAGAAGGAGGACGAGGCGGCGAGCACTCCTTCTCGCATCTCTTGATGCGTGTTCGGTGGTGTGCCAGCCGTCGTCTCGACACCGGCGGCGGAACAGCTCTCTTGGTCCCTCGCCGGCTGAGGGGCGGGGTCTATCGTAAAAGCCTCTCCACTTTTCGCTGTTTCCCTCTCTTTCTTCTGAAGCAGAGCAGGTAGATACCGAAGGATCGGCCGCATCAGCGGGCCCACAGCACCATGCACAGTCGTACCACTCGCGGACATGATCGTCTGCCCCGTCAACACAAAGCCTGTCGTACGCATCAAAGGGTTGGTGGGGAATGAAATAGAACACGAGTTCGAATACGGTGAGGGAAACGTGGTGCGGTACTCCAGCGGGCCTGTCTTACGATCCCACAGGGACGGAGGTACGGCGGAGGACTGTGACGCTCCCGTGAAACGTGAAACACCACTGCCGATCTTCATCTTCTCGTCTCCCCCCTCTCCAGGCGTGCGGCGCTGCGCCACTGCCACGGGGGGGGTTTGTTCAGCGCTCCTCTTCGGAGAAGCGTCTGGGGCGAGCGGGAAAGACACCGTAGGATCCGAAATTGAAGTGGTTTCGCTGGGGGAAGCCACTACAATTTCTCGCTGGCGCAGTCGTCCGTCTTGTCCCTCATCATCTTCTTCTTCTCCTTCTTCTTCTTCCGCGTCGTCGCGAAAAGAGGGATGCCCCGTGTACAGCCGACTGCAATAGTGTGAGAGTAAAGTAAAGAAGGCGGTTGAGCTGGCGGGTGGAGCAGCAGTGTCAGTATCCGCCTCCCCATCGTCGTCCAGTTCGCCCACGTCCTCCTCCATCAGTGGGGTTTTTGTTCCCTCATTGCCTTGTGCTTCGTCATTTGCTTCTTCGTATCCTGCACAGGCACCTCCCTCTAGAGGCGGTGAAGTCGCTCTCTTCATGGGACGGAGTGGTGCAGCTCGTTCTTGTGTCAATGCGGCTTTGACATGAGAAGGAGAGCGAGACGGTGTAGTGCAAGGGCTGCCGCTCTGGCCCGGAGTCCTGCTGGTGGTTCGACCTCCATCATCTTGCCGTCGTCGCGCAGGCGGAGTAGCGCGTGGGGGTGGTCGTCGTCTTCGAGGCTGGAGGGGATGTCTTGGATCCTCTGCTCCGAGCGACAAGTCCTCGGCCAACTCTAGCGCCGCGTCACGCCGTGCGTGCGCCGCCGCCTCGTGTAACATGGCGGTATCTCGATTGTGATGCGGAAGAGAATGCGGTAACGGTGGGGAGGGAACGCTGGTCAAGTGAAGTAACCCTTCGGTGTCCTCTTCGAAATCTTGTTGTGGTTCTGGAAAAAGCACCGCTTCCTTTCCTTGAATTTCTATTCTCGTTCGCTTACATTTCCTCTGCTTCGTCCCCGCTCGTGTCGTTGGATGGCCGGGTTCTTCTTTCTTTTCGTCGCCACTCTCCTCCCTACTGGTACTCCCCCACTGCTCTTCCTCGTCTTCTTGGTTTTTATCGCCTGTGTCGCAGCGACGCCATCGGAGTTCATACCACTCCACGGGATCCTTGCAATACGCAAAAGTGAATTGATGATTCCCGAAGCAGGGATTGGTGTGGCCACAGGCACCAACTGGACGAGGAGAGACCACCAGAAAAAAGTACCGTTCCAGTGAAGAGGCATCCATTCTTTCCGCACCGCTCATCTCTGGTATCGCACGGCCGGGAGAGAAATGAGGTTCAGCCGCCACGTCTTCGCATTCTTCTGAAACGGTTCTTCTTTCGCAAGAGTATGCATCCGAAGCCGGCGAGGTCATCACCTCGTCTCTCCCCTCCCCTGGTCGCCGCTCTTGTTTTTCATCCGGCACCTCTGCTGTGGCAGAGGATGTGGTGTTTCGCGTAGTCGGCGAACGCACATCTGCGGCAAACGCCAATCCGCCGTCCTGCACCCCTCTGCCTTCATCTTCCGTCTCTTCTCCTGAAAATGTTCGAGTCCTTTGCGGCGGTGGGGCGGCGGTACCTGAAGTAGAAGAGGCTCCCCACCTTGTCTCTGCTTCTGCTTCGACTCGACGACGGTTCTCCAGTGACTTAGCCGCCACACTCGCGCTATTACAGAGCGAATGGGAAGATGAAGATGAACCACAAGGCGGTTTTCGCGCGTACGAGGCAGAACGTGATTGAACCGACCCCGTTCGTGGAAGCGGCGGCGACTCCTCCGCCTCCCGTCCTGCGGTCTCTGGTAAATTTAAGAACGAGTCTTCCGCGACGCCGTCCATGTTGAAATAGCCCTCCTCGCAGGACCTCTCCGCCGCACGGCGCAGCTCCATCAAGGTTTCTGACGAAACGACCAGCAAACACCGGGAGAGGAGGTGCAATCCAGTGAAGCTGCGGTCATAGCGTGTGGCCGCCCGAACAATAGAGCTTAATGGAATCCCCTCCAACGGAGCACCATGGCAACAAAGCGAAGGTCCGCCCCTCTCCTCTTTCCTCTGGTGGTGAGGAGACGATCGCTGTGTGCTTCTACTGCTACTGCGGGCTGTACGCCGTCTGGAGTGAATTCCACGGCTGGAAGGAGGCGTGGTGGAGCGCGGAGACGGGTGTGGCTGGTCGGCTCCGCTGCTACGGTACCGCTTCATTCCTCTACGGTGATACGGATGTGGGTGATGCGGGCACTGACTGGAGTCCAGCGGTGGTTTAGAGCTACGAGTGCCGTGGTGACTCCTTCCTGACTCCACGTCTTCCAGTAGGACTTCCTTCATCGCCCCCTCACCGTGATTCAGAGGATAACAATGCTGCTCAGGCGTCCCATCGACTAGGGTCTGGGAAAGGAGCTCGGGCAACGCGGGTTCCTCCTGGGCGGAGTTCTCCTTTCTCCTGCACGAGGTCTCTGGAGCGCGACGGTGCGCCAGCGCCACTATCGTTCGAGCGGCAGCAGACAGGCGACGCTGCTCTTCCTCCTCGGCCTGGTCATTGACGTCCACCTCATCTTCATTTTCCTCTTTTACCCCAACACCCGCTGCTATCGCGGTGGCCCACATCGTTGCCTTCTTTTCACTGATTGCCCCCTCCGGGCGAAAAGCGGTCCGGTTACCGTCTTTCCTTGCCGTCACGTAGATCGAGGAGGTCACCCCATCCAGGAGGGGGGCGGGCCCACCCCACCTCTGCTCTCTCCCTTCTCCACAGGGATGCGCAGAGGAAGTCTGAGGCGAAGAAGGGCTACTTGTCTGAGGGTGAGAACTGTTTCGTCTCCGATGGTGGTGCGATGAATGGCTCTTATGTCGTCCTCGCCGTTGTGAAGAAGAGCACGACCGCCCCTCTGCCTTTCTGTCGTGTCGTAATGCCTCGTCGTGATGTCGATGCTCCTGTAGGCGTTGAAGATCAGCGGCGATCTTCTCCAAGAGCTCCTTGCGGCGGCGACGTCGAAGATACGGCGTCATAAAGACATCGTAGCAGCTGCGCTCCACAGGGAGGCGAAGGTAAAACTGAACGAGAGCCGCCACCAGGCCCTGGCGGAGGGACTCCACCGACATGGCGGCCTCATCCTCTAATTCAAAGACGTGTTGAAGGCGATCCACCAGATACGCGGGTATACGACACGTTCGTCCAGCGGTCTTTTCCCTTCTCATCTGCGTGGAAGCGCGACCGCCATCATCTTCACCCGCATTGTTTTCCTTCTCTGGAAGAGGATCATCATCGGTAGTAAAAGCATGCCCTATCCGAATTTCTTCCGCCTCTCCGAATTGGCATCGCTGGACTTGATCGTCGTAAAAGCGTATCAAGGCGTTCCTGTATTGGTCCGTCGCCCGTGCAACCCACTGGAGCAACTCCCACGCACGTCGGACCTTGGCCCACCAGTTGTAATACGCATAAAACGAAGTCCCATTTGTAAACGAAGAGAAGGAAGCGCCTCCTGGTGCTTCTGTGTGAGATGGCCCCATCTCAATCAACAAGGAAGGGGCAGAAGAAGGAGACGGAGGTGAAGGTAAAGGGGGTGCGGGTGGGCCGTGTGGTGGGGAAATTGAAGCTGGATGTCGTGGGTGAGACTTGAACACCGACACTACACCCGCGTGCGACGGCGCAGCTCCACTTGTGGTTCCTGTAGAAGTGGAAGAAGTCCTCTCAGAGGCATTCAAAGGTTCTTCAGTAGGCAGGAGCGGACTCACATACAGCAGCTGGCAGAGTGCATACGCCGTCGCTTGTGCTCGAGCCGAAGAGAAGGTTAAGCAGTAGTCCATGGGAGAAGAGGGCTGTCGTACCGCATCGCGTAGGCGGCCCGCAACGAGGGGTACCATCAGTGCCCCGGAATGCGGTGAGCCGCTCCAGGAGCGAGACGCGTCCTCCCAAGGCGATTGCGGTGAACCGCCGCCTGGGTGTGGTTGCGGCGTCCGCGCTGGAGATGGAATGAGTGCACCGAGACCCGCAGCTGGACTCCACCAGCGTTGACGGCTCGTGCCGTGGCTCGTGTTCCTTTCCGTCCATTGTGCCGTGGCGTTGGTGCCGAGAGAGGAGGGAGAAGGAGGAAGTGGGGGAGAGGGGGAGGGCGGGTCGTTTTCACAGCGAAGAGAGGACGACAAGCGGAAGGGAGCGCCAGCCTCCTCCAGCACTCGTCGAGAGCGAGAAAACACTCGGTGGCCCGGCAGTAATAACGACTCTGTTGCACTTTCTCTTGAAGAGGAGGACGGCATGAAGGTTGATGTTAGTTTCCGAACGCCCTTATATATATTTTTTGTTGTTGTTGTTGTTGTTGCAGTGACGTGGAAAAAGAGAAAGAAAAGCAAAAAAAAAAAATGAATACTGTGCCACAAAACAAGGCGGAAATCTCTCTGTTGAGCGAATATCAAAATGGAGAGAACTTACTGAAAGGCAAATGTAAAAGCGCGCTTACGGACTAAATGCTAAAAGAGAGAAGAAATCAAATTGTCAAAAAAAAAATTGCTTTTGTTTTGTTTTGTTTTCTGTTGTTGTTTTTTTCCCTTTTAAAGGGTAAATGTAAAGAAGGAAGTGAATTCAGCACCTCAATAAATACTTCGCGTTTACTTCTTATATTTCTTATTGTTCTGTGCAAACAAAGAAACGGCAAATATTTATAAAACATAAGAAGAAGAGAAAGAAATAGGGGGAAAGCTTTAGATGATTTTATTCGTCCGGGATGATGCATTTTATGCTTTTTTTATTATTTTTCTGACATTCTCGTCTTTGATAATGCAATGCAATAACGCCTTCTTCTTCAGTCTCTTTTTTTTTGGCTTGGGGTGGTGAATTATCAATGAATTAGGAAAGGAAAGCAAGAAGTGCAAGTCGCACCTCCCAATATTCTTTCTCACATGAAATTCTCCAAACGTGCTCTCCATCTCCAGTAAAGAATTATATTTTTCTCGTTGTCAGTTGAATGGCTTGTGGCGGTGGTTTGTTGACTTTTTTTTTTACTGATCCGCGGACTTCTGGACTACAATTGTGTCAGTTCTTGAAACACCTTCTCAAAGATGGCGCTCTCATCCATTCCGTCCTCCTCCTCCTCGTCGGTATTCCTAGAAGAAGAAGCACGAGAGAGAGATTTCGTCTCTCCACCGCAACGCGGCGATGGCAAGGACCCACTCTGTCGCGCACGACTCCTAGGACTCGTCCCCTTCGTTTGCTCGACTTCTCTGTCGGGAGTCTTCGCCTTCCGCTGTTCGCCCTCCTCTTCCGTGCTGACACGCCGAGTCGAGGTGGTGGTGGTAGATTTAGGAGTAGAGCGGATGAGTACCGCTTTGAGAATGTCCTTCATCTCAATGAGAGCTTCCCGAGCCGCTCGTCGCTCCGCTGTGGCGCGGCGTACGTTAGGCCTCTCTGCCTGGGTTCTCCTTTGTTGGTCTGGTGCAGTGGCGGGCTTCTTCTGATTCGAGTGCTTTCCCTTGTTTTCCGTGGGCATAGTGTTCTTCGCTGGGAAGGTGGAAGGCGGAAGCTCAGCCGCACCAGCAGTAGACGAAAGGGAAGGGAGTGAGGGTGGTTTCGTGGCGCGCTCTGTAGCCATCTCCAACGGCACACCGTTTTTCCTCTTAGTCCCTCTGGATGCTGTGGTGGGGCGTGTGATTTCGTCGACTTTTGTCTCATTGATGGTTCCGGTAGTGGAGCTCGTTCCCTTCTGATTACTGTCCCTCTTCAGGGCCGGGTTGTTTTCGTCTGCGTCCTCCTTCTTCACCTCTGCTGCTTCGTTTAGGCACTTCTTGGGTTCCGGTTGAGTGTCCTTCGTGACGGGTGGTGGTGAAACGCCAGGGTGTTCGTCCGCCCTCCACTCCATCGGCGGCATCTCGGTAAACGGTGAGGCAGCCGACGATGTCGGACCCCCCACATCGCCTTCCGTAAGAGCCGACGTCCTTTCGGTGCTACGGCGGAGCTCACCCCCCACACCTTGGGAGACGTCGTCCCGCACCTCGTTGATGGGAGCCGTGTGCTCGGACGTGTTGCGGCTACTCCACGGAATGGACTGCAGACGTGCGAGATCACCCCCCATATCTGCCGCTTCCGCCTCCCACACCTTCTGCAGTGCATCATCTCGCTCACGAGCGGATGACCGCGTATCAAACAAACCGGCTTGAATCACCGCATTGTCGAGCTTTTCTTTTCCGTGATGGATTTCCAGCAGTCGGCGCTCGACAGGGTGATCAATGAGAAGTCGGTAGATGCGCACTTCCCGACGCTGGCCCACACGATAGACGCGAGACAGCGCCTGACGATCTCGCTGCGGGTTGTAATCCACATCCAGGAGGAATACCGTGTCGGCGGACTGCAGGTTCAAGCCCACCCCACCTGCTGTTTTACTAATCAAAAAGCAGCACGGCTCTGCCGAAGAAGCGGATGGGCTGCTCGACGGCCCTCCCTCGCCAGCGACCGACTGCGCAGGAAAGTAGTGATGCGGTGAACCCCCAGACGAGGCGGTGGACGCGGCAGCGGAAGAGGAGTCCTTCTTTAGCGGGCTCGAAGACGACGTCGGCGACGAGGGTGTGGTGGGGCTCGAATTGAACTGTGCGATGCGCTTCTCTCGGTCGGCGGTAGAGGTGCTACCATCGAGCCGTACGTAAGGCATCTCGCGCCACACACACAAGGTCTCCACCACATCCAGCACGAGCGTCCAATTGCAAAAGATCAAGAACTTGTGTTTGGTCCGCTGCAAGAACTGCATCATCATGTCCAGCACCAGTAACTTTCCAGAACGGTTGATCATGTCTTCATTAATGTAGAAGTGGGGAAGACGGGTGTATGGGTGGAGAAGAATTTTGCGACGGTGCACGTGCGCATTGCCGCGAAGGGTGCCCTCCGCCCGCGCCATCTCCACCGCTTCCAAGCTCTCTTGTTGATACGGAAGCAGAGGGCACAGTAACAAATGATCTTGCTTGGGAGGTAGCAAACTCGCAATCACACGATGATCCCGCCGCAGCAGAAAGGGTGCCAAAAGCTGATGAATGCCACGGCAGACTTGCTGATGTGAAACGTCCGCCGCGTCTACCGGCAGCGCTGCGGAGGTGAACGTGGCGGGGTCGCTCTCTTCCGCTTCTTCGCCTTCCTCGTCGTTACTCCCGTTCATCACCGGCGCGCCGACGGTGGTGGTGGGCGATGATGCCGATTTGAAGCTCGAGCTTAGCCCGGAAAGGCCATCATTCAGTTTCTCCATCAGCTGCAGTATCTCCGCATCGCGCTGCAGTGTGGGCATCAGAAACTTGATGAGAGAAAAGAGTTCCAGCACGTTGTTCTGCAACGGGGTCCCAGTGAGCACCAAGCGCGCCTGCGTCTGCAACGCACACAGTCGATGAAACAAAAGTGCTTGACTGCTCTTGATGCGCTGCGCCTCATCCACCACCATAATTTCATACGCAACGTGAGGAATATAACGAATAAAATCCACCGCCTTACGAGTCAGCAAATCATGAGAGATGATCAGTACTGGGGTCGGTGGCGCTCCGGGAGCAGAGTTCGAACCCGCACTAGCACACTTCTTATGGTGCTGTGGGTGGAGGGAGGAATTCGACACGGACGACTTCGGATCACGGCTCTTCTTGGAAACATCGCGAGGTCGATCTCTCGATGTCTTCACGCCACCGTTGGTTGCTTCTTCGTTGTCTTCCGTCTGTTGGTGTTGCTTCTTCGCCTCGAGGTACCGTTCCCACCACGAAACGGCACTCGCTCCAACTGTTTCTCTAGACGGAGTAGAGCGTTTCGTCTCTCCTTTCACCGTATCGGTCTGACGGCGTCGCTCGTTCAAGCGTGCAGCCATCATCTCTGCTCGACGACGAGACCCTAGCGTCTTGATGTGCACGCCAGTGGGCGGCTTCGCTAACGGTGCGACAGGTTGTGCAGCATACGCTGGAGAAGAGGGCCACGAGAGGGATGGGGAGGCTGGAGAGGCAGGCGTTGCGGCGCGCTGAAGTCCCTCCTCCTCCTCAGCAGCAGCAGCACCACAAGTCGTGTGAAACCCTGCGGTCTCCCGTGATGGGCTCTCCGTCGCCATCATCGCCTCCACCTCCAGCACGAAGTGCGCCATTTCCTCCTGTCGTTCTTCTTGTGACCCATTCAACACGTGCAGCGAAAAGAGATGATTCACCCCAAAATGAGTAAACTCGGACTTCCACTGGGATAGCGTGGATAAGGGAGCCACAATCAGCACGGGTCGGAGGCAGTCGGAGAGCGGCGGACTCGCAGCGAACAGCGGCGTGGAGCTCTGGAGAGCCTCTGTGCGATCTGGAGGACTACCCACATTGCTCGAGGTTCCTCGAGGGCGACCTCGGCCACCGCCACCACTCGTCATATGACTGGAGGAGGCTCCCAACACGGTAGTCCGCACAGCCTCCTCGGCTCTCCTTTCCGCTTCTGCCCCGTCGTCACCCCCGGGCCGATCCCCTTCCACACGAAAGTGTTGCAGCTCCCGGAGAAAGTCCTGTTCGGTAAAAAGACTCGGAGCACTCGCCTCCGCACTCGCCTCCTCGTCTGCGCGGCGCTTTCGAGGTCGTCCGCGGCCCCGGCGTTCCCCCTTCAACGGTGCAGAAGGAAGGGATAACGGGGCGTTATTCGACGGATTCGAAGGCGTTCCTACTGGTGATGATGAAGGGGAGAGCATTCCAGAGGAGAGGCTGTGCTGGCTGTGGTCGTGCTTCAAGCCTAGCCGCAGTAAACTTGGCCGGCCTCTGCCACGGCTTCCTTCAGGGGTGGGTGGGGAAGGCCACGAACCTTGATGGAGGAGCACAGCTGGCGTGGTAGATGTGGTCTGTAGGGTGGTAAGGGGCAACAACCCACTAGCGGGATAACTGGCAGGAGTGGGGTCCGAGAAGTCTCCACCCCCTCTACTTGGATCCAAGATTTCAGGATGCTGACGAGAAAGGGAGGTCATTGTCGTGGTGGAAGTGCTGGAAGTCAGTCCTACAGGAGTCGAGCTCGGACTTGCGCTCTGTCTTACAGAAGAAGCAGACGGCGTACTGCTCCACTCACTGGCGTAGGTCGGCAGTGTATGGTGCACCACCACCCCGCGTCTTTCCGCCTCCTTCTCGGCTGGGTGGTCACCACAGGAGCACGAACGAGTGCGTTTACGATCGCTCCCTCCATCGTATTCCGCCCACCCGAGGAAAGGTTCCACCGCAGCGTGAAGGGGCTGCACCTCTCCATGCAAGCTCGAGCCTACACCAGACGACAGCGCCATCGCTTGGGAACGAAGCAATGGTCCGTGAGACGTCCATCCGGGAGCGCCAGTGTGTGAGGGAGGGAGAGAGAGCGCCGAAGTGGACTGGCGTCGCATCACCTCCTCCGTCGTGGCGCGCCGCAACTCCTCCTTGAGGTCCTCGAGAGAGAAGTCGCCCCACTCGGAAGTTTCACTCTCGCCCATCCCCGGCCGCACGAGATTGCCGCCCGCACGGGACTCCTTCACCCACCTATTCAATGCCAAAGGATCACGCAGCTCTCCAAGCACCATGTGAAAGTGTCTGGTCAACGCACTCGTGGCAGAACGACGCGGGCTCGACCCACTTGCACTCCCGCCTTCCCAGAAACCAAACGGGCTCGCAGTGGCAGGAACCGCTGGAGTGGTGGACGTGTGCAAGGACTGCTGTGGCAACGACGAAGCGGTCGAGCTCCTGGTATGGTGATTCCCTTCCCAGAACGAAAAGCAGCCACCTCCACCCGACGCGGCAGACGATCCAGGTGAGGTCGTCGCCACGGTGAGCCACTGCCGCACCGCCGCCTTTGCCCCGTCGGTGCTGGGCAAACGCCCGGCTCGAATGGACTTCCACAAGCAGTAGACGCGCTGGATCAGTCGAAGCTGCCGCCGCACGCGTTGCATCGCCTCTGGGAGCACTTCCTCCCAAAGCACCTTGTAGCACGACAGATACAAGATCGTCTGAGCGGTCTTCCCCAGACCCATTTCATCTGCCAAGATGCCGTTGCTCTTCTCGGCGTGATTCAAATGCAGCAGCCAGCGGACGCCGAGCTTTTGATGCGGCATCAGACGCTGCACCGCCGGGACGCGCTCCATCGCCACCGCAATGGCAGCATCCACCACGACGGCCACGCTCATCGCCTCATCCGCCTCGCGCACCCACGGCTCTCCCTCCCCCTCCTCGTCACCCTCACGAGAAGAACCCGCTGTAGTGCTACCCCCGCCTCCATGCAGGAGCAGGGCTTGCGAGCCGTACACATTCGACAAGTGCCGCTTAATAATGCCGTCCATCCGAGCCAATACCTCCATCAGGGACCCCGACTCGCGGTCGCTGGTGGAGGAGAGCGGCAGACCGGCAGTGAAAATTTCACGAAGGCGTTCCCGATGCGACTCCTGATGCTGTCGGAACAAGACCTGATAGCAACGCTGCGCTCTCACTTCTGCAAAGCGACGCTGGCCCTCCCGCACCCGCATCAGCAGCGTGGTCGGCATCGTCATTCGATACGTGCCACCACCACCACCCGCACTCGTCATTGCCGGTGGTGTGGTACGAGTGGGAGGATGGCCTAGCTCGGCGTGCTTGCTCTCCTCAGGCTCCTCCACCTCCGCCAATGAAGTAGGGAATCCGTCTTTGCCCACTCCAGATGCGACACAGAGACGCGGCTGACCGCCCCCCACCAGCCCTGTAGCAGTGTCACTGCTGCGAGGAATGGCTAGACGTGAACGCTGCCGCACTGGTAGGCGGTGAGGTGAAATACTTAAAGGCTGCGATAAGGAGGAACGCCAAGATGTCGTTGCTGGAACATGCATCTTGGTCTCAACGTCTGATTTCATCTCCTTCATTTCGATGAGGGATAATGGTGGAAGTCTCACTGCGCCGGTAGGAAGAGCGACTTTGAGTGGCCCATCTCGCTGTTGGGGAGTAGCCGTGAGGGTGGTGATGTCCTTCACCACCCTCCGCCACGCCGCACGAAGAATCTGGACTGCAGTCGTGGCCTCTACCGGCGTACTTGTACTTCCGTCTAGAAGGGTACTCGTCGTTTGCCCCTCCTCTTTTACCTCTACTGTTTGTTCACTCTCGTGCGGTTGAGACGACTCGTCCGTTAAAGAGGTGGAGTTCTTCCCCCTCTCGCTCGTATTGTTCTCACGGGATCGCTGTGGTCTACTCGGCATCCGCGCTATTTCACTGGTATGTATCGCCAAGGGAAGTTTAAAAGGACGTGTGTTCTGCTCAGCGAGCTGCGCTAAACACTTGGCCACCAGACCCCTGCACGACTTCGCAATCCGACCTCGGAACGGTGACCCAATCCCCACAGGTGCTCCCACCGAGTCATCCTTCTCCACTTGCTTCTTGGGTCGCAAGGACGAGTATGGAGATCTTTCAAGAGACGAACGACCACCCCCAAGGCAAACACCCTCCACGCTTGTCTGGATTCCTTTTCGCTCACCCTGTCGAGTGCTCATCATTCGGGTGATTCGAGGTGGTGCGGAGGACCTCTCCACTTCCTCCTCTTCGTGGCGTCGCTTACGGCCCCCCGACCCTACCGTCGCAGCAGACGATGACGTCGCCAATGATGATGACGCGTTGTCACCCACACCTCCGTCCACGTGAGCCGTTACGGCTTTTGATGGGCGAGAGGCCGCCTCGCATTCTGGATCGAAGGAGAGACCTAATAAGCGAGCTTGGCGACGAGTTAACATGAATCACACTCTCTCCTCCGTTGCTTTATGATTTTTTAGTTGTTACTGTATTATTATTTTTCTTTCTTTTCTTTGTAATGAAAAGAAACTTATGTAGTGAGGAGAAGAACAAAAGATAAAGTCCTTGTTTCCGACTGAATCAATCTAGAACAGAGGGGCGGGAGAGTAAAGGAAAAGTTTTCTAGTACAATAAACTCGAATGCGGAAGAAGCATGAGATACAGTTCAAAAAAACAAAAAACACCCAAAGAAGAAAAATAGAAAAATATATCCCGACTGTAATTTTTCTTTATCTCGAAAAGGAAAAAGATAAAGTGTGAGAGCTGGAGGCTATAACGAGAAAGGCTTAGGGTAAGGTTAAGAAATATATTTCTATAGTGTGTGTGTGTGTGTGTGCGGTACCCCGAATCGCTTCACGAAAGTGGTAATATAAGCTTTAATAATTTTATAAGAAATAATACCCTTAGAAACGTTTGAATGTGGGAAAAAGGCCAAGGTGTGTAAATGAATGTAGTTCGTGCGCTATTTCGTACGGAAACAAATCAATTGTTCAGAGTGATTGTTCTGGCAAGGCACCCTACGTGCAGTCTTCCAATGTCGAGCACTCCAAAGAAAAAAAAATAATGATAGTATCTGGGACTGATGATAATATTCAAAAAAACGAGAGGAGAGAACCAAAAGAAAAGAAAAGAGAGATACAACGTAAAGATTTAAGGATTTTAGGATGTACGTCTGCTTATTGTTGTTGCTGCTGTTAGTTTGTTTGTTTGTTTGTTTGTTTTAGCATTTAGGCACCTGTCGTGGTGGTCATAGAACTGCTCTTTCTCTGTTCTTCGAGAAGCGCCTTTACGGCCTTTTGTTGCTGTCGAATTTCTGCGATATCCATGACAGCGTGCACTCGGCCGGTCACCTCTCCCATCACACGCATGACCTGAAAGGCAGGAAGATGGGACATGTTGCTCCCCACCGCGGGGCCATTCCTCGAGAACACCCCCTGGCGCCCCGCACTCGGCTTCTCACTACTCGGACTTCCCTCCGTCATCAGCCTCAGCACCTCCTCCGTGTCCTCCGACAAGTTGTACCGCTCATCGGGAAGCGTCGTGGGGAGCAAATGATGCAACACTCCGAAGTAGAGCGTTAAGCCCCCAATGACGCCGATGCAAAGGTTCACCAGAAAGTGCTGCTTCTCCAGTACTTTATCGAGTCGTCGTTTGCCTTGCCAATACCGAAAGTGCACTCGAAAAAGGGGATCTAAAATAAACCAAAAAGTGTACGTGGCCCAACGAAACACCGCAGGGGACTCATATCCCGGTACGCGAGGCACGCGATGGAGAAGCGAGCGCAGCAGCGACGGCACAAACAAGGTGGCATAGCTTGTGGTGGAGGCGTTCGCTTTCTGGTTGGACGATGTGGTGGAAGATGCGCTCGATGAATGGGGCCTCCACGCCGTACGGGGAAGCGCAAGGACCGGAAGTGTCCCGCGACACAGCGCGACGGAGGACCACACGTGAGGCGATCTGGCGTGACGTCGCCACATCTTCTCAGCAGTCGACAAATTACTTTTTTCCTGTTTTTTTTGTTACGCGTTGGGGTGTGTTCGACCGTGTGAAAGAGAAAGAGAGAAAGGTGCCGTTAAAAGGGCTAGCTGTGGTGGTGTGCAAAGAAGAAATCACAACTTACGTATGGAGAGCGTGCTAGAGACGTTTGAGGCGATTCCAAAACGCAGTGGAGTGGTGGGAAGGATGCCACAGTAGTGGATTACTCTCTGTGTACTCCGCTGTGATGTCTGTGTCTTAATTCGAAGTGTGATTGTATCCGATGGTATTAAGCTTCGTTTTTTTTTTCTTTTATGATGCGCTTCGCGGAGTAGAATATCCCCAAACACAGGCAGGAAAGAAAGGAAGAGAGGATTTATACAAGTTGAAGAAAGCGCCACTGTTGAAGAGGGCGGTGAAGCCATCCATTTGATCAATTAACGATTATGTTTCAAAATAAAAGAAAAAGAAAAAAAAAATATGTTAGCCTCCATGCTTTTCTGAATTAAAAAAAGCCGTTGATATGATACTTTTTCTGTTGGGAGGGGGATGGGTCCGCATTGTATGACGAATCTTATTCTTCTCTATTGGTCGAAAAGAAAAAAGAAACTAGCCAAGAGTAGCCTCGTTTTATTTTTCTTCGTTTCTATGCTTGTCGTTTTAAACGTCAAGAATTAAACCGGACCTGATAAACACGCGCGTGCGAAGGAGTACCTCTCCTCTCTTTTTTTCCGGGAGGAGGAGTATTTTGATTGGTGATTATTTCAATTACGGTATTATTTCTTGAGGGGTATCTTATTGTGTGCTCTATGATAGCCAAGAGAAAGGAAGGAAGGAAAACAAAACAATATATAGACTTTTCTTCCCTTCTAAAACTCGTCTTCTTTGTTCCGATCAAGAAAGAAAGGGCAAAGGAATACGGCTTTTGTTGTCTTGTGTGGGTGTAGTGAACTCTATCGATGGAGAAGAGCACTCCCGTCGAAGTGGTCCGATGTTCTCCCATCGTCCCCCTCTCCAATGGAGCCTAGTACCAGTTCAAGCCCTCCTACTCCTCTAGAAGCCATCCTCCTCTCACGTCTATTTGCGTTTCTGTCGCTTATTGCGGAAAGGGTTCTTTAGCTTCTTCGCGGTGTTGTTGCCTCGGCTCCGCGGTGAAACGGACGGCAACTCCTTCGGGGGCAGTCCGCGGCGCAGGTAATCGATCAGTAGCTGCACACCGAACCCCGTCACCCCAGGTGGGAACACCCCGTGGCACTTCCCGCGGTCCCCCGCGTCCGCTGGCCCCGCGATGTCCAGATGCGCCCACCGCACGCCGGGCGGGACGAAATGCGCCAAGAACGCGGCGGCGGTGCAGCTGCCCCCCTCTCTGCCCGGCGGGGTGTTGATCAAATCCGCGATCCGGCCCTGCACCTGCTGGGCGTGCTCCAGCCCCACCGGCATCGGCCACACCTCCTCCCCACTCCACGATCCCGCTTCCACCAGTCCGGTAGAGAGCCCCGCAGTATTGCTGAAACACCCGGCACGATGACTGCCTAAACTGACAATGATCGCCCCCGTCAGGGTGGCCACGTCGATCATCGTGGTCGGGACTCGAGAGAGCTTGAGGGACTTCCTGCCGCTGCTGGGGACGTAGCCGCCGGGGCGATTCGGGTACAAGTAGGTGAAGAGATCGGCCATCACGAGACGCCCCTCGGCGTCGGTGTTACGGACCTCCACCGTACGCCCCGAAAGGGAGCGCAGGATGCAGCCGGGGTGGTAACTTCCCGGGCCGATCGCATTCTCCACGAGGCCGACCGCAACGACGAGGTTGATCGGGAGATCGAGGGCGGCGGCGGCGTTGAGGGTTGACAGGACCGTCGCCGCACCCATCATGTCGGTGTGCATCGTCTCCATGGAGCCGTACGGCTTTATATTGAGTCCGCCACAGTCAAACGTGACGCCTTTGCCCACGAGCGCGATGGCATCCTTGGATTTCTTGTCTCCCGTATACTCGAGCACCATCACGTATGGGGTGTGGATCGAGCCTTTGCCAACGTTGTACAGTAGCTCTAAACCCGCATCCGCGATTGCCTTCCCACGGAGCACCATACGCACCCGAATCTTACGGTGAAGCTTCAGCTGCTGGTGCATCCACTCCACGTAAAACTCCGGTGTGCCCTCATCTTCGCGAAGGTTGCCCAGATTTCGGGCATCATTGACAGCCGAGCCAATCACGCAGCCGGTTTCGACGTCCTGCTTCAGCGTGGTATCGATCAAAACGCGTTGTAATCCAGTAAACGACGCGCCACTGGTGTCTCTCTTTCTTTTGATTTTCTTCTTCTCACTCGCGGGATCCTTCTCCGCGTCTTGGGCTGCACCGGTGGCAGTGGCGGTGTCGGTGCCGGACTGAAGCCGCGTGTAGCCATACGCCCCCGTCACGGCGAAGCAGGCGGTTTTCTCCGCCACCTCCACCGCACTGAGGACCTGGGCGGAGTGCCATACGCTGGGGTGGCAGGTCACACTCACCGAGGTCGGGATGTCGATCCGAAGGGTTTCAATGTTGCCCGCCTGCTTCGCTTTCTGCACGGCTAAGGTGACGGCCCGGCGATACTCGGAGATGGTGACGGAGGTGTTGTCGGTGAGACCCGACGAGTTCAGCAGCCCCGAGCTCCCTGTGGCGATACAGCGCTCGGAACCGAGGCAGTGGCTCATCATCGCTTGATCCTTGGCGCTCCGGCTCAGCCCCACCAACACCGTAGGGTGTCGGGTGGTCGAGGTGGTGGTCGGGGGCAACGCCGCTGTCGCTGCTACATCACTGGGCTGCGGCGTGGGAGGAGGTTTCGCGTAGGCGTGCTTTGAAACGGTTGTCCACGTCGCCTCCCCCAGCCGGCCCTGAAAGCCCACGACAGACGAGGCCGTGAGTGAAATAGATCCCAGTGTTTCCGACGGGGTGCCCCCCGAACGCCCACTCCTTTGAATTCCTTGCACTTCCTTCGAGGTCAACAGCAGTGCGGTCGCTTGATGCGCGGGCACTGCAATCGCTTCCACTGCCGCCGCCGCCACCACCGGCTCGCCCGCCGGCTTCGTCCTCGTGCCTCTCTTGCCCTTGCCCCTCACAGGGGTGCTGGCCTTCTCCGCTGCGGCTGCCAAGTGGTGGTTCGGCGGAACGACCGCCACGATTGATGTGGGGAATGTTCCCCGACGAAAAACACGTTTGAGCATTGAAAAGAGGAAGGGAAGGAGGATACTACTGCTCCTACTACAACAAGTTCGCTGTGTTTCAAAATAAATAAATTTAGAAAAAAAACCTTGAAATCAATAGAAGAATATATCTTTATGTGGATGGTGAGGAACACTAAAAAGAACCTAAACCTCTTGAACTCTTGATGTTCTGTAGTGTATGAAAAGACAAACGCTCTGTTTTAAATAGATCCCAAGGTGAAGAATCAATAGAGCGGTACTTCTTTGACGTTCTCCAAGAAAAAGAGAAGGGCGAGCTACGAGATATTTCAGTGCTTTCAAACAAAGAAAAAAAAAACGGGATGGCGAAAGAGATAAGGGGAATTGAAAGCTGTGCAAACCACAGCCTGTAACGACAAACAAAGCGTTGAAGAGCTCATGTCAAGCGATGCAGTGGTCCGTGTGTCGGAGGGCACTTATCGATGTACCGGAATACAAAATCCGAATACCTTCTTCTCTTCTTTTCTTTTCTTTTTTTGTCGTTTCAGAGAAGAAAAAAAAAAATAACTTTACAAAAACTGTTGATGTCGCACCTTCATCACAAGTGGAGGGGGGTATGATATGAGGGGATAATATCTATTTCAAAGCAATACAAGGGGAAAAGATAGAGAAGGAAGTGTTGAAAAGGCGCAACGTCTCGTCGGTTCCTGTCTGCCCTTCACACGCAGTCCGATCTCTCTTTAAATTCATGGTTCATCCCGCAGCAAGTACCACAGACCCTCTTTGAATTTCTTATTCTATTTCCCCCTCTCTCTGCTTCGGGCTTGCATTTTGTACATGATACAGAGCGAGTGAAAGAAGGAAAAAGAGACAAGACCCAAAGAAAAACTTCTCACTCGTCTTTGTTGTTGTTGATTTGCTCTCGCTCAAACGCTCTCTTTAAAGTTTGTAAGATAAGGAAGGGAAATAAAGAAGCGCCATTATTTCCGGAGACAAAATATGCAAGAAAAAAAATAATAATAAACTATGTATCAAAAAATCGTCCTTGATAAACAAAAACAATGAGAGAGAGGGAGAGGATGGTTCAGGAACGTCCTCATTACTTTTTACGATTTCATCGGCGTTGGCACTGCACTTCGTTGCAAATATACAGAAGAATAAGGATGAAGAAGGTCGTTCGCGAGCTGAGGTTCATCCTTTCTTTCTCTTGTTTGTTTGTTTTTTGACCCGCTCGTCGCTAGCTACGTACGCTAGTTGCACCCACAAGAGAAAAAATAAAAGACGGTAGCTGCTGTTTCATTTCCCTCTTCTGACATATTTTTTTCTACTTTGTTGCCCCGATCGCTCTTTTTTCCTCTCTGTTGTGTGTGGAGTACTGGCAATCAGGATTCTCATTCGGTCCGCTCTGTTTTAAGGGTACCGCTCAGGAGGGTCACGGTGAACGCAGACGTTGGCCAGCAAGCATCTGGTCCACAGCACCAGCTCTAAACCCTGCGCATCGGTGTGGGGGCCCTGCAGTTGAGAGAAGACCACATCGTCTGGAAGGGGTTCACTCTGCAGACTGAGCCGTTGCTCGGAGGGTGGAATGCCTTCCTGATCTTGAATCTTATGCTTGAGATCCAGCGTGGTTTCTTCGGCTCCCACCTCGAACTCCATCGACTTCCCTGTGAAGGTGCTGATAAACACACGCATCGCTAGAATTCTAATAAAAAGAGAGAAATGTAATATTGAAATATAGTAAAAAAACCTTTAGGCTTGATCTCTTTTGGATTCGATGAGGTACAACGGAAAACAGTAATAATTCTATACAAATGTGGAATAAATAATAAAGAGCGGTAGTAAAGAAATATACAAATCGATTCTTCTTGAATTCAAATAGAGAGAGAGGCTACGGGTCTGTTTGTCCGGTGTGGTCTTTTGCAAATAAATTCTTGGAGAGGGTATTGTGGTGATCGCACTTGAAAATGTATTTTCAATGGGTTTTTTTAATGTTGTCTCCGTTGAACTCAAAAGGAAAGACTGAAAAAAAAGAAAAAGTTCTACAAAGAATAAACGTATGGAAAAGAATGCAAAGAATAATTTTTAAAAAAAAAAAACACACAAGGGTTGTGGGGCAAAGCCGGAAAGCATTGCTCTTGGAAGTGCGCCATCTTTTCTTTCCGGAGCACCAGTCCAGAGAAACAGGACCTTCTTACGCGTTTTGTTAGGTGGTTATTTCATCATAAGAAACAGAAATACATTTTAAATATACATATACATATATGTATATATAAAAACAACAGAAATAAACGGGAGAAACAACACATACCAAGAATGCCCACGTGTGATTCAGAGAAAAAGAGACAGCAAAAAAAAAAAATTATGAGAATAATAATCGTGTACAAAACTCTCATACAACTTTGTTTTTCTTCTTTTTGAACATGTCTTTTTTCTAACAGCACAAAAAGAAAAAAACAGCACACTCACACCACCACAGACATATTACTCCCACATGACAATGAAAGCTCCCTATAGAATACGAGTGTAGAGGAATAAGGAGCGTGGGCGAGACCACTTCCTTTCTCCCCTTTCTCTCCTCCTCAGCACACGGAATATGTGTTTCTCATCCTCTTCTTGGGAATCAAATGACCGTGTGCGCGTGTGTTGGTTTTGGTGTGTGAAAGAAGACGAAACTCCTCATTTCCATGGTCCCTACTCCACAACAGCCCCTGTTGATTGGCGAACAGAACAAAAAAAAAAATTGGAAACGAAACAAAAAAAAAACGCATTTAGCAGCTCGATGGGAGGGGTGAAATATCTGACTTTGGTTGTTGTTGTTTTTTGTGTCAGAAAAAACAAAAAAGAAGTAAAACGTCAACCATTGACAGTATCGAAGGAGATATAACGACAAAAAAAAAAAATACTTAAGAAAGCAAGACGCACTGTTGCTCCAGTGTCTCTTGTCTTCATTCTACCGTTAAAGAACTTTATCTTTCATCGTTTGCATTTGTTTGTTTGTTTGATTTTAGATATTATTCTTTTCTATGGTTTCTAGAAAGAGAGGAAAATACAAATGATGCTTCTCTTCTTTGCCTGGGTTATTTTATTGTTTTTTTTTCCTTCTGTGTCACACTCAATTACTATGTTTTTGCATTCCGTACTTCTTCTTCTTGCCCTTCGCTCTCTCTCTTATCTTTTACGCATTGCCCGCCGGAGTCAACATCACCATGGGCTGCCCCTCTTGGTAGTGGAACCCCCGATGAAACGCCGCACTAAACCGATAGCCAGTGATCACACGCTCTCCCCCGTTATTACCAGCGGGGTGGCTACTGCCGTAACAGTGATGCGGCGCCCCATCACCACTTCCACTGGCGTTCACTACATCGTGATGTTGGTACAACGGCACAAACGTTCGGGCGGTGATGTACATGCCCTCAGCCTCTAGCAGGGAGAGCCGAATCTTTCGCCCGCTTTCGTACAAGAAGGTGTGAAAGCCGTTCAGATCGGGTGGGAGAGTTGTGTTCGCATTCGGACCGCCGCCACCGACCAACACGCGAGAGGAGGAGGGCATTAAGCTATAACTATTGCTTTCTTCCAAACGATTCGGGTGGCTGTGGCTCGGGATCGTGGAGGAGAGCTGCAGGGCTGCACACGCCGGTGGGTAGACATCCGTGAGAGCCGGCTCCGTGTGGTTCAGCGTGTATGCAATACGAGTATTCGCTGGAGGGTCCTCGAAGCCCACCTCCACTTCCTTGCACGACACACACAACACCGGCGGAGGCAGTGCAGGGTTGATGCTATACGGCGACAAATTACCCACCCCACTCGCGTTATTGTCATTGCTGTGGTGCTGTTGCCGCTGAAGTCGAAGCGATCCACTGGCCGCGTCGTAGACCGCACAACGGCTGTGCTGGCTGCCCACGACGGTCCAGGCGTAGATACGCGCCACGTTGCTACTGATGGGGACGGGAACGCCTTGATAGGCGGTGGCTTGTTCGGGATGGAAGGGCACGTGAGGTCGGCGAGCGAGATCCACCGTGTAGATTTGATAATACACACGAGCCCCATTAAAGGTGGGAAGGCGCTCGGTGTCGAAGTACAGCTTGGCATCCAATGCCCGCAGCTGAAGCGATGGCGCTGGGACATTGGGGTCGAAGTAGGACATTTCACCGCGTACCACACGCAGATGCGCCTCGACGACTGGGCTAACGGCGAGGGAGTCAGGAATCCCGGCAGACGACGCATTCGCCCCGCCCGCTACCGCGATCGCCTTGACAACCACCTGGTGAGCGCTATGGTGCTCTTGCCCGGCAGACACCATTTTCTCTCGCGGTGGCAGGGACAAGGTAAAGGGTCCTGTGTACAACACGGTCGGGTAGGAGCCGTCGGTGCTGTAACGAATTTGATCTGCCGTGCGGCTCTTTTCATTCGGGGTGATGGTGATGGCCGTGGTGGTCGTCACTTCCCCTGTGAAGGGTGAAACACGAGGCGGTAGTGCTGCCATGGACTTGATGGGCGGGAGAGGGGGTAAGGCAGCGTACCCCCCCTTCGTCGGATTCGTCTCCGCGACGCTAGTGGACGCTACAGACGACGAATGGCGTCGTCGATGTCGTTTCTTCTGTGCCTCTTGCTGCTGCTGCAGTAGTCGGTCTTGACTGATGTTGATCTCCAGCTCTCGGTTTCGTCTCATCAGAGCCAAGCGTTCCTCCTCGGCACTGTTGCTACTCACCGCTGCATCAGCGACACGAAAAATGAATTGGTGTACGGCCCCGACCTCTTGACGTGCATGGTGCACCGTGAAGGCTTGAACAATATACTCTCCCGCTTCCGTAAAGTGCAACGGACTCCCGAACAAGAGAAATGCATCGTGGTAAAAGTTATCGTTGCCGAGCAACTCCATCTCTCTCGCCTGACCGGAAATGCCATCGTTCTTCTCTGTGCTGGTGAGTGCGCCAGCTGGATTCCAAGAATGGGGTAGAGGGGCACAGCGGCGAACATGAACGAGCACATCCTCATCCGGATGTGTGCTCATCGAGAAGATGGAAACCGTACACGGGGCAGTGTAGGTCCCTGGTAGGGGATCAGAGGACAGGTTCCGAGTCGTGAGGCGTGTAAACCCAGGGTACCACCCATACGTGTTCTCCACATCGGTCTTGAGCAACTTCTTCTTTTGGTAAAGAGAGTAAAGGTAGTACCCTAGGAGCCCCACGAGAATGAGCACGACCCCACAGGCAGAGTACACGGAAATAATAATGACCGCCGGAGTACTAAGGGTCATAGTGTGTGATGAGTGATTGTATTGTATGTGTGTAGTGTGGTGCTTCGCTTCTTTTCCTTTTATTTTTTTTTATTAGTATTTTTGCTTTGCTTTGCTTTGCTATGTTGGTTGGAATTTCAAAGATGTGGAAAGATGTCCCTACCGGTACGAGCCTTTAAATACTGTTGTGTTTCCTCCTTTATCTGGTGTTGAGAATGAAGACTTGGATAAAAAATATTATTACTTTTTTTTGAAAATCACTTTTTTTTTTTTTTGAGACAAAAAAAAGAAGTGCGCTATTTTATTCCTTCGTTCTTACATAAAATAATTCGTGTTTAAGGAGTTCTCTTCTCGCTCTGGAGTTGTATTTCTTGTTGTTGTTTCACTCGCTAAGCAGCTGCGGATACTAAAGACGGCAGCACCAGAAAGAGAATAAAGGTGTGTATGATAAAATTTCTATGGAATTTTTTTAATCCAGTAATCAAAGTCTAAAGATACGTACGTTAAGATATCCGGACAGAGAGATTTAATTATTTTTTAAAAAAAAGGTAAATACTCAAGAGTAGATCTCTCTCCTTCAATATATTTAGAGAGCGATAGATAACTAGATAACAGATGTATATCTATGTAGACTTAATAAACAGAGTGAGATCGAAAGCAAAGAAAAACAAAAAGACGAATATAAATCACGAGAACGAAGGGGAGTCTAAAAAGCTAGCGTTCTCTTCGTTTTATTTGTCGTATTCTTCAAAGACTTCCGAAAAATCAACAGAAATTTAACGAACCCTCAGCGAAGTGTTCGAGTCCGTCAAAAACAACAACGAGCTTGGGGTGAGGAAAAGTTCTCTTGTGTATGGCTTGAATTTCTATAGGGGGGGGGCGTTGTCGTTGAGACCACTTTGCCCACTTTTAAAAAAAAAAGAAAAAGAAAAGAAGAAGAGTGAAAGAAAGGCAGGAATCCCGTGAATGAGTGTCGATCCCTCGTTTCACCCCGTTAATGGATTGCTGTTTTGGTGGTGGCGTCGTGAAGGAAAGAGAAACCACTCCACACTCTTCAATATCCTGTTCTCTGTAGGGAAAACCAACGATGGAACCGCAGACCAAAGAGAAGAGGTATTTCATGCAAAAAAAAAAAAAAATGGAAGGAAGAAAGGGAGAAGAGTCACAAACGTTGAGCCTGCATCACATCCAGCAGTCTCTTTTAAATTTAAACTGTGATCCATTTCGCACGATGCTGCATTTATTTGATTCTTATGATTAGTTGGTTGGTGAGTTCTCGCCCTTTATTCGGATGTCATCAGCTTCATTTTATGTTTCCCGGTTCTTGAAGAACCACTTAAGTTACCAAGAGAGGATTAAATTTGTCTTCATCTTGTTCTTCACTTCAATGTATTTCATTGCTTTGGTCGCCGTATGCGTATGTCTGCGCCAAGAGCCGTATGAAAGAGGAAACAAAGTGGCCTCTCGGGTTCCACAAGGAAAAAAAAAAATAAATAAATTATAACGAATCATAAAAAAAATTGAATCCCAAGAAGTATTTATGGTGATTGATCGGTGTGTGAGTGTGTACCGTATTGCCTCGCACTGTTTGTGTCCTACTCTCGTAGTGCCCTTCATCGATTATATGGCGTGCCACACCTAATCGAACACATGTGGGCATTACACACATATTTTGCAATAATTCTTTTCATGGATTTTTAAAAAAATCTACAAAAAGTCTCGTTCATGCTATATATATTATTTTTTTGCTTCTCTTCCCAACCCCTATTTATGAAACTGGTTGTGCCCTCTTCTGTGCTGGAGTGCCGGAGCGACGTCTTGCGTGACGGAGTACACGCAGCATCGCACGTCGGCGTTCACGCAGCTGATTCTCCGCCACGTCGCACGGAAAGGGTTCCTTACCGTCCTGTGGTAGAGCAGCCGCACCGCACGTCAAATGAGCGGACGCGTGCGTTCCCTTTGGTGCTGCTCCTTCACAACTTTCCGTGAAGGAAGCGGCAGTCGAAAGGCGTCGGCCTAACGTCGCAGGAGACCACGAGTCCATTGTCGTTAAGAGCAACAGGGTCCGCTTAATCTTTGTCTGGTGCTTCTGCTCTAGCAGCAAGTCGCGGATGTGGTTCATCAACGCGGAACTGATCGCTACTCGTCTCGCGATGGCACTCACGCGCTCCTGCTGCACCGGCGTAAAGAACAGCGGTGCCGACGGCGACGGTGAGAAGGCGCAATGATGTGCGTTCCACCACAAGGACGTCTGCATCGTGGGCGGAGAGGGGCCTCCAGAGGGCAAATTTTCCGCGGCCGCTGCTTGGACGGCGAAGTATTTGGCCTTTGATTCCTCTTCATGAGCCATGTGGTGCTGAGGAGGAGGAGGAGGCGATGGGTTCGCTGCAGCACTGGAGGCGTCGCTCTTCACCGAATGGGTGGCGCGATCCCAGCGCTGTGCGAGCTGCTGCATCATGTGGGTGTGCCGTTCTGAACGCTGATGTCCCAGCAGCGCCTCCAGCTCGAGGGACCCTTCCGAGGCAATGCACGCGGCAATGGCGTCGAACACCAGTGTCCTGCCCTTCGCCCCGTGAAACATACCGGCGGAAACCGCATCGATCGAGGACGATGTCGCCCCTGGTAGGGACATCGGGGCCGCAGAACCGTGTGAGGAAGCCCCCCTGGAGTGGGATTGCATGGGCATCCTGTTCCAATGCCCGGCTTGACTCTGACTGGCCGTGAGCCGCAACTCTTCGGCGCGCTCCTCCGCCTCCTCGATCGCGATTTCCTTCGCCTCACGAGCTAAGCGGGACGTGGTCGGCGAGGGGGAAGAGGTGCGTGGACACCTCACGTCCGAGCGCACGTCTTCCCCCCCTCTCACCGGCTCTGCCTCTGTCGTCGTCGTCTTCCCGCCCGCCGCCTCCGTCAAAGCGGCAGGCGGCATCGACACGATACGCTGCACCACCGCCAGGGTTTCGGGGTCATCGGAGTGCTCATGAGCCGGCGCCACCTCCGCCGCATTTTTGGGGGTTGTCGAAGCCGAAGAACTTTTCTCTGACGGTGAGGCATTCGGATAAAGGTCGCTATCGCGACGGAAACCAGTAGGTTCACGGTGAGAGACCGCAGCAGCAGCAGGACTTCCTGACGACATCAGAGGTGCATCCGATGCATCGCTGGCAACATCTGCACTGCATAGCGGGGAGGCGTTCCGCGTGACTCCTCCAGCTGGAGAAGCAGGCGGTACTGTGTGCGGGGAGGGAGTGCACGACGACGAGGCCACACCGGTGCCGCGTGGGAGCCAAGGAGTGGAATGGCGGCGCAGGACAGCGAAATACCCTCTCACCAGCTGCTCAACACTGAGTGAAGGGGAATGTCCATTTGCGACTCCCACCTCCCTCTGCCCATCGTGCGATGGCAGTTTCTTCTGCTGTTGGGACGATGGCAGTGGTGGTTTCCTACGCAAGGCTTGGTGTGCATCTGCATTTGTGGACGCCGATGTCTCGTATGGCTGGTGGTGCTCTTCCTTTAAAGGCACCCCCTCACGGTGACCTGTGGAAGACCCGGGATATGGGTCTTCTCCCTGCCTCGTCATATCGATGTCGTTCACGTCAGTACAGTTAGTGGGCTCCACTTTTCCCGTGGGCGGCAACACACTGTCATCACGAGAAGCTGCCTTCGCCTTTTGCTGTGCCAGAATCCTTCGCTTCACCGCCGACTCCTGCCCCTCCACGTTCAGAAAACTCGCTGGAGTGGCTAGCGAGAATTCAAGCGCGTGGTTCTTGCGGTGGTGGTTCCGGCGGTGGTGGTTCGGCCCTCCACGGCGAGGCTTTTCCGCATCCTTTTCTTCCATCGAGCTCGTGGAGAGAGTGAAGGGGAAAGCAAACGGCGCAGGCGTGTTAGCTAGATGATCACACACGTCCACACCATTGTTGGTCGGTAGGGAAGCGTTACTTCGCATCGTCTCCTCCCCGTCAACTCTCTGCTCCTGAGGAACGGAAGACGTACAGCCTTTCTCTACGTGGTGCCGCTGCGTGGAAGACAGAGGTTCAACTACCTCATGCTCTTTTTCAGAGGGAGTGGTACTGGAACGAGCTGCTGCTGCTGCGCTTTCAATCTCGTCCGCCCTCGCCACGCAGGCAGCGGTGACCGGCGTCGCGTCGTTCGGCACCGCACTACGACTTCCAGCGTTAAACAAAGCGTTGGGGTGGCTGCCTTTGATATCATCTTCGGAAATGGGACTCGCAGACGCTTCTCTTTCCCCTCCCCCTTCTACGGTGCTCGTGTCCGAACATTTAGCACGCCCCGTCGTTGTCGCTGTCGTCAACGCGCTGTAGAACGGGGGCCGCTGCACTCGTAAGGCACAGCAAAGGGCCTCGAGCCCCATCTTATTCTCCTGTGCGTCTTTGGTCCGAAACGGAAAAAACACTTCCAGCAAACCGAGTAAATACATCTGCTGCGACGGTGTGCAGGCGTACCCCGCCCCTCCTCCCGTGATGGGGGTGGTCGTTCTTGTCGAAGCTCCACCATTATCTGCTGCCGTGCTATTACGGTAATGAGGTGAAGAGAGATGCCCACTCCTCTCCCCTTCACTTCTACTCGTGAAGGCCACATCTCCCAAGTCTAGTGGAGACGCATCGAGCCCCTCCTTTCCTTGTATCCGGTGGCTCTTCTCCTCATAGGGCAACGAGCCCCTGATGGAAGAGCGAAGAGTCCCTTCTCCTTCGGTTCCAGTAGACGATCCTGCGGTAGTCCTTCCGCCCTCAGAAGAGCGCGCCATGAGCGCGGCAGGGGGGAGTGGAAGAGGTGTTGCGGCGGCGGCGCTCACCAGTGTTTTGAGGTAGAGGAACGGGCTCGGATGTGTGCCGATATGGGGGACATACTTGCCGCCGTACAGCCGCTCCAAGGCAAAGACACGCCCCACCACATTCACGTAGTTGGCGCTAAATTCCCCTAACGAAGAGCGCAGGCGGAACGCACGCCCCCGGCCCATGATAGAGATAGGAGCTGTCGAGAGAGGAGCGGTACAAAAGCCTCTAAAGAAAGAAACTAAAATAATAGACAGAAGAGAAGAAATGCCTTTAATGATTACAAAATAATAATATCAATATTATTACTAATACAGTATCCACCCTCTAAGGCTTTTAACATTCTCTGCCCACAAAAAATAAAAAATATAAAGAAAGAAAGAAAGAAAGAAAGGAAAAGAAAAGGGCAACTTGAAGCATTACTCTTTAGAGTAGTCGCATCCATTCGCAACGCACTGAAGAAATCGAAAGTGGAACGGAGGAGCAGGTAGCATTTTAAAATCCAAATAAAAAATATAGATATGAGCAAAAGTTCAAAAAGTAGAAATTATTTAGCATTCTGTTCATTCCACGAGAAAAACACCTCAGATATAAAAATTGAACATTGACTCAGTTCTTTTGCATCCCATTATTTTTTTCCTGTTCTTCAGTGTGTATTTTTCCACTTTACAGTGCATGGACTACACTAGGCGTGTAATTCATCCAGTCTAGCGATATATATACCACTCTAATTGAAAGCATGAACAACAGAAAATGAGTGAAAGACGACAGTATCGTAACACACCCTTTCTCACGCCGTTACTCGTGGCATAAAGCACAAAAAAAAAAGAAAACAAGAGACCCTTCCGACACCACCAACACACTACAGAAAACGTATATCGCTTACCTTTACTCACTGTTGCACCATCACCGTTAAATACGCCGGTTCGCCCACCTCAACCCCTTCTCTTCTCGTATTTCCTATCACGCCTACCACAGCGACTTGGCTTTACTCACGGCTCTCTTTAACACTCTCACCCTCTTCACAACCGTAAAAAAAGAAAAAGCGACACCACTACTAGTTACTTCTGTGGGCCATCATTTTGCTCATTTTCACTCATGCTAACATCTTCTAACAAAAAAAAAAACTCCCAACTCTTAAACAACCACACAACCAAGAAAAAAAAACACACAAAAATAATGACAATAATACAACACATTAAACACCACCGCGCAGGCGGAGCACCAGGTGCAGCGTCGACTCCTTCTGGATGTTGTAGTCCGCAAGCGTGCGGCCCTCCTCCAGCTGCTTCCCGGCAAAGATCAGGCGCTGCTGGTCCGGCGGAATGCCCTCCTTGTCCTGGATCTTGGCCTTCACGTTCTCAATCGTGTCGCTCGCCTCCACCTCGAGGGCGATCGTCTTGCCCGTCAGGGTCTTCACGAAGATCTGCATGTTGCTGTTGTTGAATGTATTGGAGGTAGCGGTTGTTGTCGCTTAAATAGAAAAAGTTAGGAGTTTAAGTGGTGTAAAAATAGTTTTGGCAAGAAGATTTTGGTTTTAATGAAGTAGTTACTGAAGATTATCGTGAAAATAAAGATCAAAGAGCTGTTGAATGTATAAATGTGTGGTTAAATGGAGAAAAATACAAAAAAGAGTGTAAGAGATCAAAAAAAAAGGAATTCTTGATGTCATGAATGGTGCAGAAAAATGAAGAGGGTGAAGGAGAGGGAGAAATGAGAAATGATAAGAAATAATTGAAGGACGCATAGAAGAGGGACAGCTAGAGTAGAAGTAGAGAGGTATGGTCTCCTTAGTGAAGCGGTGTTTCGAAACGATTATAAGAAGGACGGTGATGTATCCTTAGAGAGGTTTAAAAATTGGTTTATTGTGTGGTTTGGTATTGTAGCGGTCTGAAGGTGGGCATCGAGGTGGTCGTGTTGAAGGATATATTCGGGAGAAATTAGCAAAAAAAAAAAACGATAGTGGCTGGCATGCGCTTCCAAAAAAAAAAAAAATGCTCTTTGTAGGTGGGGGACGAATGTGGCTCTTCTCCGGCACGCTAGGTAGATCGTAGCGCGCAAACGAGCGAGGTCGGAGCCCTCTTGGCTCCACCGGCCCCAATGTGCTACGGTTTAAAGCAATATCGTTCCCGCAGCTGACGAATATTAGGTAAAATACGCACCTCCACGTCACTAATAAAACTCTTTTCACTCTCTGTCTCGGTCGCCAAGGCAGAAACGAGTGCGAGAAGGTTTGGATTGTGGAGCGGTAGATCATCACTGTTCCCAGCCGGTGTAGCGCAGTCACTGTCTTCTCTGCTACGCATGCCATCGCCCCAACGACGTCGTTGGCAACTCGCTCAACGTGGGTGAGGGACCTCCACACCTCGAACCTGTCTTAAGTTACGGAGCAGAGCTCTGCGTCTCTTGCTAGGGGGTAAAGGTAGATCACTCGTGATTCAGCTGGACATGAGCCGCTCTGAACTTTTCGTAGTCATCAGAGGGATGGGGGTTGAAGATCCACGGGAGGTCCGCACACGTACCCTTACATGTACTGTAAATTGGCAGACTAGTCGAATGATGTCTCGATTAAAGGAAGCGCTGAGGTTGATCGGATTGGGTGGAATAGCGTGCCGCTTTGGTGTAGAAAATGAGAAAAATACGAAAGGAAAATGAATTTCATCACGATAACATCACATCTGTCGTAAAGAGGAACAAATCACAGAAGAAGAGCCTAAAAGGCCTTTTGAAATAACGAACATGTTATTTGTTGGTTGTTTGGTTTGTGCAGGAGACGGTATTATTTTTTATTTCCGTTTATAATTCTCCCTTCTTTCATTGTGTTGAATCCCCGAACTAAACAATTGAGCAAGTGAGGTCTCACACACATATATACACACAGACACCCACAATGTCACCCGGATTCACACCAGCTTTCTTGATGCATCGCTGCAAAGATACAAGATCAAAAATCTTCTTCTTTTTAGTTCTTTCTTTTTTTGCTTGTTTGTAATCTTTGTTTAAGAAAGAGAGCGGAAAAGCATAATTCACCGCAGAGCAAAAGCTTTTTGGAAAGTGAAGGATTGAAAAGGAAAAGAGAAACATCAACGCCAGCCTCCCGGAATGCTTTGATATAAATATGACACGAAAGATACAGGAGTCAGGAGTGAACAGTGTGGGGGGGGGTTAAAGATATATACAAAAATGTGTGGCTTCTTTTCTTGTTTTACTCATTCATTTATTTATTTATCTCCTCTGTGTGGCTCATATTCGCTTTGATTTGGATTTCATCGGAGATTTCCAAAAAAGAAAACGAAAAAGATTTAAAAATAAGGGAAGAATGGGGTCCCTTTTTTTGTCTTTCGTGTGGACATCTGCCATCGTCCGTGCCCGCCGTATCTGAAGTGGGGTGTGGCGCGTGTCTCCTCTGTTCCTCAGCACAAGAAAACCACCACAACTACTAATTCACATCAATAAAAAATGGTAAAAGCATCATCAAAAAAAGTACACACAAAAGAGTTAAAAACGCTTTACATCAAAAAAAAAAAATGAGGGGAAAGAAAATAGAGTAGAAGAACGAGAGGGCAAGAGAGTGTAGTGTGTGTCCTCCTTCCGCTTCAAAAGAAAGAAACATCGCAAGTAGAAAAAAAACAGAACAAGGAAAAAACTAAAAAATGGATATTTCTGCGGAATTCTCATTTTCTTAATAAATAACAAAATCCAGCTCTTCTCTTTCATCGATGCGGATGGTCTGTCACACACACGCACACCATCGCATCTCATTCTCCGCTTTTTTTGTTGTTTTTTGACGACTTCTTTCATTTCTCCTTCTTCTCTCTCTATCTTGCTTTCGATTCATTGTGATAATAAAAATATAATTTTTGTTTTCATTGTTTTTTGTTCTTGTTTTCGTTCTATTTATTTATTTTCGTAGTTTCAAAAAAAAAAAAATCATCCGAAAATAATATCTTTAAGCAATAAACTTCTTGCCTCACCATTACTCTTCCTTCAGCGCATCCGGGTCCTCGCCACGCTCACGGGCCTCCATCTCAGCGATCATCTGCTCAAAGATGGCGTCCTTGTTGGGCTTGTAGCGGGTGAGCAGCAACTCCGGGATCGGGTCGTTGTTCCAGGGAACGGGGTCGGGGATGGGCATGCCACCGAGAGGGGTACCGCCACCGAAGCGCAGGATCAAGTCCGTCATGGAGTGGGGGCGGAAGTTGTAGTCCTCAAAGGTGCGCTCGGGCTCCAGCAAACCGCGACGAGGGTCAAAGAAAGTCATAAACGAGGCCTCCTTCTCAATCTGGTCCTGAAGACGGTGGCGAAGGCTATCCAGGGTGTCCTGGTGGTCCACCACAAACTCGTATACACCACCCTCCACTGCATGCACGCGAACAGTAAGATTGACCATTATTGTAAACTGTTTTGTGTTGTCTTCTGTTTTTTTAATTTAAAAAACAATAATAAACCTAAAAGTTTTTCTTTTTCGAAAGGAAAAAAAAAGTAAATGAAATAGCGGGCAATAAAATTACCGAATCTCTACAAAAAAAGAAAGAAAGAAAGAAAGAGATGTGCCCTTGTCAGCCCAAAATAGCTTGATAGTGAATCACAAAAAAACTCATTCATTCACACACGCCTTTCAGAGGAAGATCAAACTTTCCACAGCGTTGGGGTTATGGGTGTATTGATTGAATAAGAAAAACGATTGTTTTCAAAAATCGCAAACAGCATTATAATAATGGGTGCTGTAAAAATCTTCCGTAAACTATACACGACGAGTGGACATCACTCCACCCTGAATTGAGATCCTTGTTGTGCGTTTCAATACATATTTCGATGGTTCTCTACTTCCTACTCTCTAATAAAGAGGTAGGAAGGGCTCTAGCAATGCCTCTTTCTACCGGTAACTCCTATTTGCTAATTTAATGTATTTTTTGCTTTTTCTTTTCTTTTTCTTTTTTCATTTCATTTGAGAATCCCAATCTTCCTTTCAGTGGGTTGTATTTCTCCCTCCTTCAGAGCGAAAGAAGGAGGGAGCAGCAGGAGAGGGGAGCCGTATTACAGATGAGATTACATGGCCAGGGAGGAGGGGGGCTGCGAGGTGTACTTCTGCACCCCTCCACTACTGCAACTTCTCACCTCCTTCTTGACCCTTTCCTGTAGTGGATTTTAAATGGGTAAAAAGGCCGCATCCTTCCTGGTGGCCGCCTGACGCCACTCCTCCAGCAGCGCATCCATCAGCAAATCCTCCGCTGTCTTCGGCGCCCGGTCGGGAATCTGCACCGCGACGCGATGCGACGGTAACGCACTTCCGGTCCCCGCCGACTCCGCAGGTGTACGCGTCGTCGTCGCCTCTGGTGCGCCTAGTGGGGTCGCCACAGGGACGTGGTGGAGGCTAGGGATCGCACTCCCCTGCACCGTATCGGTGTGGCCGTGCCCTCGGCTCGGCTCTGAGGCACTGGCCACTGGAATGTTAATAGCGCTGTTCGAGGAGGACGTGACGACCTCCTCGCGATCGGCTTCACTGAGTGGCGGAGTCCCCGGCGCGGCGGCCACCGGCTTGGGATCCCCGTCTCGTTCCGCAGCGGGAAGGAGGCCGCCGTGCGGTCGATCCGGTGTCGAGCCGTCCATCAGCGGCAGCAGCGGCACCACCCCCACCCCCCCTCGGCCTGGCTGCAGTAACGCTTCTGTGGGTGGTGTGGGGGGGGGAGGGGGAAACGTCGGCCGGTGGGGGGTGAAGCCGCTCTCCGGAGGGGACGTCCGTGGCGGGGGGGCGAAGGGGTTATGAGTCCCGCCTCGCACCGGCGTGCTGCCCTGCGACGGCGGAGCGGGAGGTCGAACAGGTGTTTGATGCAGCGAAGAATCTTGCCGTTCACTGCCATGGATGTGGCTGCGCGTCGTGGTGGGGACAAAGGAATCACGGCTGGAGGTGATGGGGAACAAGGGTAGATCCTTGGCGTTCATCGGGGGTTGGGGCCCCTCCTCCTCACCGTACAAGGAAGAGGGTGAAGGGAGCCCCACGCCAGATTCCATCACCGGCTGCGGCAGTGGCTTCGGCGCTCCAGCAGATGGCGGCGGCAATTCTACGGGCACACTCGGTTTACTCGGTTTACTCGGTTTGGTGGTCACAGCGCGGTTTGCGGCGAGCTTGTCCTCGCGTTCTTGTTGACGCTGCATCTCCCGCAGCCAGATTTCCTCTTTGGGCAACTCCATCGGTCGAACGAGGGACGTGTCGGTGATAAAGTTCAGCAGCTTGACGTCGTTCTTGTTAATGTCCTTCCACTCGGGGCGGGGTCCACGGCGATGCACCGCTGCCTCGTCTTCCGGGCTGGGGTACACCAGCTTCTCTTGCACCACAGCCGCATGAGCAAAGGCCTCGTAACTCGGCTCCGGTGGGGCGAGGTAGCTCTGAAAACGCCATGGAGGTGGGATCGACTTCCAGTCCATCGCGTCCACCTTTCGGTAGTCGTGTGTCATGTCACTCATCTGGTGCGGAGACGAGCCTTTCTCGCAGGAGCGCCGCGGGTGGCACATCGTGGTGTCCGTGATAAAGTTGAGCAGCGCCACATCGTTGCTATTAAGGTCCTTCCATTCCGGCTGGGGCTCGCCCGTACGCCGGCGCACTGCGAGCTCATCCTCGACCGTAGGGTAGACGGGCTTGCGATGCCGGGAGGCCGCCCGAGCGAAGGCTTCATAGCTCGGATGTTTAGCAGAGCTCTGTGGGCGGATCCGACTAGCCCCTTTACCCGTTCCCGCTCTACTTCCTGGGGCGGTGGAGGTGTTCGGGCCGCCCACCGCCTCTCTCTCCACCGCGTCGTTTGGGGGTGAAGACGAGACCGCCTGGGGAGTCGTCCTGTGTGCAGCGCTCTTCTTGGGCCCGGTGACGGGGTAAGTGAGGGGCTGTGGCGCTGCACTGGGATCCTCCTCGCCGGGGTGAATGCCTCGCATCCCACGCCGCCAGAAACGAGTGCAGGCGTTCTCCTCCGGCACGGTCACTGGGCGGCGGGGGTAGTGCAGTGCGGAGTCGCTGATGAAGTTCAGCAGCGGGACATCAGCCACTGAGACGGGCTGCCACGCCGGTCGAGGTCCCTTCAGAGCCGCCCGCTCATCCTCGGGGGTGGGGTACGTCGGTTTGCCACGCACCGCCGTCGCGCGGGAGTACGCCTGGTAGCTGGGCTGAGGGAAAGGGTGCCGGCTCCGCAGCGGCATGGTGCCTGCCTTGCGGGTGTCTTCGCACTCCAGCAGTGGTGCCCCACGACTCCCTCGCTGGCCCAGCGGCATTTTCACCCCGTGGTGACGCAGCACGTTCTCCCCAGAAAAGTTCTCGGTCGGTCGAAATCGGGAGAGCTGCTCTAGACGCTTCTTGTGCACGTTGTGGAACCATTGAGACATCTCTGCCGCACTCTTGGTGCTGGGCTTCGTCTCGTAGAGGTGTCGCAGAAGAATTCGATTACCCTCGCTGATGTTCTTGAACGTCTGCTCCCGTACTTTGGCCTTGAAGTACAGCTGGTCCTCCACCTTGTAGAAGCGCGCGAGCTCTTCCGGAGTCGGGAAATGGTTCATGTGACGTGCTTGGCGAAAGCTCTGGCTCTCATTGTTCAGCAGCCGCTTCATCGTCAGGGAGTTCTCCTTCACGATTTCCTGCTCTTGCTGTCGTACCGCTCGATCGTAGCGCTCCTGTGGGGTCGTCCCGGTCTCTTGAAGATGGATCGCATCCATCGTCGGCGGGTTCGCAAAGTTGACCTCTGGGTTGTCAGTGCAGCCCCGGTTTCCATTGAGCTCAATCTCCGCGAGGCGCTCGACATGGCGCAGATGGCTCACTCCGGCGTCGCGCTCGCTGGTGGAGGTGTAGTGCAGCCGAGTGAACTGCCGGTACTCCGGCGTTGTGCAGACCGGAACAGACGGCATGAATCAATCCAACAAAAAAAAAAAAGGAAAAAATGATAAGGATAACCCTAATGACAAGATAGGGGTAGTGTATTATCGAAGCGGGCTTAAAAAGAATGTTTTTTTTTTTCCAGAGTTGTCGGAACAGAATTGATCAATGAGCCCAATATATTTATAACGATAACAATACGGAGGTCAGTGAATTAACGAGAAAGACAAGAGGTTAACAGAGCACGCGATGGCAAGGAGGAAAAGAGAGAAAGAAAATTTTAAAAGTATAAATAACAAAGAAAAAAAATTTTTTCTTCCCCTACAGATAATAATAATGATGGATGTTAATTGTGTGTTCGCCAGAAGAGGAACTTCTAAAAGAAATCAAAGAATAAAAGAGTGGAGAAAAATCAAAAAAAAAAAATGAAAAATGTCTGTTTAGAAATTCACCTCTTCGTTATATAATGGAATGAAGAAGGAGCTCACTAAACACTTTTATCTACTGTCTATCTGTTTGTTGTTTTTCTGCCGTTTCTTCCTTGACACACTATGCGAAGAGAGTACGGTGTGCGTGTGTGTGCCGTAGCGTTGAAGGGAATCTCCTCCTTGATCAACAAAAAAAAAAGTTGTTGTTCGATAATGTATTCAAGAAAAAGGATCTACTTCAATAATAACAATAATAAATACAAAAAAAGATGGAAGATTAAAAAGGAAATGTAATAATAACTGATCATCATTAGCATGTCATTGTTGAACAAAGCAAAATACACCTCATTCCACATTATTTCACCACACCAACACGAAGCAAGATAAAGAGGGTTTTTTTTTACGGTTGTTATAGTTTGCTTGTTCTAGTTCTTGACCCTTCTTCCAATAGAAATGAGCAAGAAGAACCTATAGTAATGATAATAATGTGCGGGGGGGGGAGGTAAACATAAGGAATGTGGTGGGAGAGTAACAGACATCATCCCACCGACTTGTTCTTTAAGTTTGTGGGTTTTTTCTGCCCTTTATTGCACACGGCTTTACTTTTTTAGGGGGGTAAGTTTGCTTGATTTTCTGGCTGTTTTACAGTGCCTCACCTTCTTATTTTATTATAACACTATGTTCTTTATTTTTCTATTTCTCTTCGTTTTGTTGGAATTTCAACGCCACAGAGACAATGACAGAGGTTACAAATAAATGAGGTCTCCAGAGAAGATGAAAGTGTCGAAGAGAGAACAGGTTTTTCTACCTTTAAACACCAAAATTAAAAAAAAAAAGACACCAAAGTTCAGTAAGAAATACTAAAATGATAAGAATATCATTTTCAAACGAAAAATTTAAGACGAAAAACAATAACAGTAATAATCATAGTGAATCATAAAAAATATTTTCAATGTTTTCCTTCCTAAAATTTGTGTTAAATTAAAAAATAAATAATAATAATAATTAAATCAAGACCGAAAGAGAGAGGACCCCCTCTCTCTTTGTTTATTCTTTACGAACCCGCTCTTTGGCAGTCGCAACAGCCAGTAGTCACACACACACACATTTATCGCAAGCACCAGTTCTGTTCCGAGAAAAATACAAAATAAAAATAAACAATCGCTTCAGAGATGTAGAGCATCCTTATTAGGTGAGGTGATGCCACTCTCTTTTGCCTTTTTTTTTTTTTTCCTTTCCCCTTGGAACAATATTCCACTTTAAAGAACACCAAAAAAATAGTAATAATAATAAAATAATATTAAGAAGAATAAATGAGCTATACCGCGCGCAAGAAAGAATTTTTTGTTGAATTCAAAAAAAAAAATGAGATACTTGTATCAGTATAACAAGGGTAAGTCGTTCCAGGAGGAAAAACACAGGAGAGAGGAGATAAAGCGAAAAGGGGAAAACGGGGACCGAAATGAGAAGCAGCATAATAATAGAAAATAATAACAGATGAGAAACAACACTAACAGTTTAGCATATAATGTTGTCTGTAGAGAACGTAAGAGGTGTGTGAGCGAGCCAGAGGGGAGAAAAAAAAAAAGAATAGAAAGAAAATAATAACAACAATATTTTTTTACAAAAAAATTTATAGTCAGTAATATGGATTCATATAGTATTCATATTTTCATTCATGATGCTAAAAGAAAAGATTCGGAGCACAACAAAGAAAAAATGGAAATCAATAAGTAAATAAATAACCGCGTTAAAAAATAAAAGTATTACTCATCATAATAATAAAAAAGAAGATCTGTTGGAGCCTCTCTGTCTACAGTGTGTGTTGGTTTCGATTCCATGTTGCAACATCAGACCACATCCATTATCACTGTTGTGTCCGGCTTTCGATTCTTTTTTATCGTTTGTTTGTTTTTTATGTTGTTTTTTTTAATAATCCATCAGTAGCGTTCTCATTGCTCCATCTCTCCATCCTTTGATTTTTTATCTAGTGCTGATTGCTATTCGAGATAAATAAAATCAATTGGATAGATGAAGTACCTTTTTTTGTTGTTGTTCTTTTTACTTGTAAAATGTCAATCCAGAAGACGGGCACGCCACCGCAGAAAGTTTCACATCCATCTTGTCATCGAGTGGAAGAGTGGAGCGCATCTGGTAGTCGAACCCGACGCCGACCGCGACACAGCGGAGCTGGCGCCGATGGGATCGCGGATCACCCTTCCTCTCTCGCTCCGCGGACGAAGAATATTTGTCGCTCACCAGCGGATGGTTGGACCTAACCCGCGCCACAGGCTCCAACAAATCGTCATCGTCGTCCGCCGCCATGTGCAGGTGATACCCCGCGCTGTACGGCGGCGCGATGCGGCTGCGGCAGCACGTCACGAAGGAGAGAAAGCGGTCGTAGTACCCTCCCCCCTTCCCCAGCCGCTCTCCCTCCGGAGTGAAGGCCACACCGGGGGTGAGCACCACCAGCGAGACATTTCCCAGCCCAAATTTCAGCGGCTTCGGGTCGTCCGGCCGGGTCTGCGTCGAGGCGATCGGCCCCGACGGCCGTATCACCCCGCTCATCTCCCCCACATGCATCAAGTCCTCCGCGCCGGCTTCAGTGTCGTTTACTTTGCTTCCCAATCCGTAGGAGGGTAGTGAGGTGTGGCTCAGGACGGGGGCGTAATGGGGCTCAAAACTGGTGCTCTGCCTTGTGTTGTCTTCTGCACGGCAGGCGGTGATCCGAGTCGAAGGAGGTGTTTGCGGTCTGTCTCGCGGATACGGTGCCGTGCTACGTTCTGCTGCAGGCGAAGGATCCGCACTCGCATTCCACTCGGTCCCATGCTCCGTCGATTCTGCGAAACGACTGTGGTGGTTCAGGTTCTTCGGGCCGTCTCTCTTCGTTGACACCTGCGCCGCCGTGGTCTCTTTCTCAGTCTCCATCGCTAGAGGCAACGGCGAAGCGGTGGAGGTGGAGGTGGGGAGAATAGCAAGGTTCGGCTCTCGAAGGGGGGAACTGCGCCCATCAGACGGGCTCCTCTCCTTCGTCTCCTCTCCCACACTCTCCGTGGAGCCGCTGCTGGTGCGGCTCGGCTGGTGGTTCGCTCTGCTCCCGTTCTTTAAGAGCATCGCATTGTTTGCTGTTTCGGTCTCCTCGTCGCTTTCGCCTTCCCCAGAAACCGGCACCACACCAGCGGGGGGGCGGCAGTTCGGAAAGAGCGCTTCCCAGCGATCACACAGAATAAAGCGGCGCTGTCGGTGATGTGGAGCGCGTTCCGCCGCCTCCCCCACGGAGAGTTTCTGAAAGCTAGAGCTGCCCCCTGCGCTGAGTACACCCGGCGTCGCAGGGGAGCCGAGACCCGGAAGCAGCGCACTGACACTCCCCCCTGTGGACAGCGTATTGTTGCTGCTGCTGTCGTTCGTGTGGCCCCCACTGAGAGGCGGGAGCTGCGAAGGCGGATTCAAGTGCAGAGTGCGGCTCCGCGGTCGTTCCTGTCGTGCGCCCCTCGGGCTATTCAACCCACTACCATCACTTGGCGCAGCAGCAAAGACGGGGGCACTCGAATTATCATGATGCACATTCAAGCCCGTATTACCGACGACACTCGAGACCACTGAAGAGAAAGGAGGTTGTGGCGTCGCGTTGGTCTTCACCCTACCTGTGTTCCAGCCCCACGTCGCTCCTTCAGGATATCCAAACGTCGGAGACCCCTTAGCGAACTGTGGGAAACTGCAAAAGGAAGTCGTGTGCCGCTGCAGACGAGGGGGCGACGCAGAAGCCGCGCTGTTGGTCGGTGGGTGAGGAGACTCGCCTGTAGAAGCGCTACGGCTCACAAAGAAGAGCGGTGAGCCATCGCGATCGACTACGCCGGGAATGGGAGTGGGAGAGCCGCTGAAGCGCCGCGAGTGTGGTGGTTGGGCGGACGAGGGAGGAGAAGGATGGCTGGATGTTGTTGTCGGCAGTGGACTCCCACCAAGTGGGGGCGGCGGCAAGGGAGGTACCTCATGGCCCCCTTTACCTAAGCTACTGCTCCCATTGCTGTTATCACTGCTCGCATTAGTGTGACGGCTAGGATTCGCATGGTTGTTCGGAAGATTCTCATCAACAGAGACGGGTGTATGTTGAGGATGGTGTAGTGGGTGAAGGGGGTGTTGTAGTGGGAAATACGTTTCTTCCTCCCCCAGTAGAGCTCGGCAGAGCACCTCTGGCTTGATGGTAAGCAGCTTGTGCACCCCTTGTACAGAGAAGTTTTGGTCGAGGTCCTCTTGATCGAACACTTCCACTTGAATCATCGCGCGCTGATGTGCCGAGAGCGGTGGCGCCGCAGGACAGGCGTAGACCATCGAGCCGAGCGACTCCTGTGACCGGTGGAAAGCTCCGGAGTCTCCGGCGCCGGAGATATCGGTAACGAACGAAGGAAAGTTGTTCGTGTTTTGTCGCCCCAGTAACCGCGCACTGCCCGTGGGGCACACCGGGACGGACGATCCATTAGATACATTACTGTGGCTAGTGTTGTTACTGTTATTGGCGGTGGCTTGACCTGCGCTGTTGTTGCTCGGCGCTCCACTCGATGAGGTCACCGCACTAATGCTAGTAGGCTGCAGATGGTTGCCCATGTTCGTCGTACTCGGACTCCTCGGCAGTGTGGGAGGGGTGGGCTGGGAGCGAGCACTTGAAACTCCTCCTACTCCGTTCGATGTCGCAGCCGCAGCCGCATGGAGAGACGGTGGCAGCGGTGGCCCGGTCAACACCGACGAAGGGAAGCCACTAGAGCCGCTGCTGCTGCTGTGGTGGTGGAGCGGGGGGAAAAAACTCCGCACGGAGGCCGTCACATCATTGGTGCTACTGCTATTGTAGATCAATTTCATCGTGGAGGTCTTACTATTGTTCATGCTGCCGATGCTGTTGCTCCCTGCAGCTCCCTCCTTGGTACAGCTGATGGTGGTGGTATGGCTGACAGCGTTGGGGTTGTTGTTCAGATTCTTGTTGGCGGACAGGTGGTGCCCGCCAAGGGCGAACGAGGATGTGGAGAGGAGCGTAGAACTGCACGAGTTGCGAGAGCCAAAAGAGTTCAGCGTGTGGAGTGGTAGCGAGGTGCCGCCCCACATGGTTCGAGAAATTGAGGCGATCAGATTCGGTGTCAGAATGACCGGCACAAACACGACGACCTCGCGAGAAGGGGGGGGGCGGCGACCACCTCCACGTGTCTTTCCCTTGGACCCGGTGGAGCTCCGCCGTTTCTCGTCCTTTCCACCCTCACCACGCTGCTGCTGCTCTGGCGTCCATCGCCCCGCGCTGTTCGCCTCGTCTTCCAGGGTCCCAGAGAGATCCTCAAACGAGACGGGCCTGCTTCTGTGAGGCGGTGAGGGCGGATCCGTGGGCGGGCCAGAGGGGAGAAGATCATCGGACTCGGAAAGGGTGGTGGTTTGGAGGCCGGGAAATGGAAAACGACCCGACTCCATCAAGGCCTTATTCCAAGCCCATAGCCGCTCCACGAGCGGCACCAAACTGACTTCATAGTAGAGCGGCCAGTAGACACACACGTGGAGAGGGGGGAGATCGTGCTCCGAGTCCTCACTGCTACTGGTCGACCTCGAATCCGAATTCTTAGGCGAGAGAAGCGCATCGAGAAAGCGGTAAAGATGATCGCAGAGCTCCTTTGACGTCTCTGCCACAGCCTTGGGGTTCACCTTGGCACGATGTCGTGCATCACTGAGCATACGGATTCGGAGCTGCTGCTTCATCTCGACAAGTTTGTTAGCCGCTGGTTTCTGAGAGGCGCATCTGTGAAGCATTCTTTTAAAAAATAGAGAATATATATGTATAGTTAAATATAGATATAGCTATAGATATAAAATATAAATCTGTGCGTATGTTTTTCTCTAAAAACTAGGAAAAGAAGGAAACAGAAAAACAATAGACTCATTATTCATTCCTTCTTAAGAAACTCATTTCTCTACTGGCTCGCATTCCATAAAAGACTCCTGAGCAGCGCGTCGCGGATGTGTTCCAGCATTTCATTAAAATAAAGTAGAGAAGGGTAAAAAGCCTGCGCAAAAAAAAAAAAAAATGAGCTTCTTTAATAGATAACTCAGCCAAAGCGAATCAAAATAATAATCTTCACAGCTAACACATCTCCAACGCTTGCGTTACCCCCACACCCGTTTTGCGGCCTCCTCTTCAAACAAGGGCCTCAGTGCAGCGCTCTCCGCTGCCATCTCCGCCGCCGTGCGAGGTGGTCGCCGGCGCTGCTCCTCCTCATCCGCCTCTGGGGTCTGCGCCAACTTCCCGCGGGGGTCAAAGGGAATCAAGTGCACATGCAGATGAGCGACCGTTTGCCCTGCCAGAGAGCCCTGCTGAATCGCCACGCTGTAGTTCTCGTTCGAAAGGATGTCCTCCTCCACCACGGCGGACCGCTCGGACCCCCGAACACGATTCAACACCCGAACCGCCAACGCCATCACACGTCCAAAGTCCTCTACCTCTTCTTGACGCAGCCCCTGCAGCGAACCCACACAGCGGTGCGGGACTATCATCAAATGATGGGGTACAATGGGCTTCAGATTGACGAGCACGGAGAAAAACGGAGAGCGATAGGGAATTGAACTCCAGACATCCACCGGGTATGGAAAGAAAAAGAACTTCTGTACGTCGGGCGAGGAGGGTAGTGGGAGCGCGGCGAGCGACACATTCTTCGCAGAGCACTCCACTGCCTTGGCGTCCCCACTCAGCGAATGTCGGGGCTCGGGCACCGCCGCGGTGCTGTGGCGGAGTGTGACGGGTGACACGCCCTCTCCCACGCGGCCGCACTGTAAATCCTTCAGATACGCCGCGAAGGAGGCGGCAGGTCCAGCCGACGAACTGGGTAGGGGAATCGGTAGAAATGACGCTTGTTGCAGGGTGTTGTAAATCATATTGTTTGGCACAAAGTCCTCTGCCTCGCGTTCCACAATATGCAAGCACACCGCCTGAGCCTCCTGCAGCTGCTTCCCCGAGGTGCTTGTCACGGCGGTAGAAAGCCCCGGAGAAGAAAATGTATAGGACTTCTCTGGTACTGTGAGTAGCTGACAGAGGCGCAGCACGCCACTCCAGCACTCCGGCGGCAGGTGAGCGGTGAGCCACGGCCCGCTGCCACCCTGGCGGTGAGTGCTCTCCGTCACATAGCGTCGGATCGCAGCGAACGTGCTCTCGCTCGCGGTCACCACCCAATGCGATGGACACGTACTAGTCTGGGGCGGACTCATACGACTGTTGGTCGCACGTAGGGGTGGGGGCAGTAATCCCCAGCGCATGTTCCCAAACCCCTTGCCTTCTTGCTTTGTTGTCTGAGTGCGAGAAAAAAAAAAAGGATAGTGGGAGAGAGGATCAGCGGGCGTATTTCATCGCTTTCTTTGTTTTGTTGTGGTTTTATAGTGTGCTTCGTGTTGAGCACGAACCAGTTAAAAAGTTATGTCCGTGTACCGAGAAGATAGGTTTTCAGTTTTCTCAAAATAATAATTAAAATAGAACGAAAATAAAATTCAACACTGTCAGCTGTGTAGACCTCATTTAGAGCGTCCGTTAGAGTGTTTGATCTCCGTACACAAAGTATATATAGCTTTTATCCTTTTTATTTTTATATATGTTTTTAGCTTGTCGTTGCAGGCGGGCTTCGATCGGCAGGAGAGGAAATATATATCTTTTTCACAAAAAAAAGTTTCTGTAGAGTTTAAACAGAAAAAACAATGATAAATGTTTTTTTTTCAATACACACAAACACGAACACAAGGGTCGTCTAGGAGAAGGCGTAAACTCTTACCGAGATGGAGCCAATAGTTATTTCCGTTCTAGTATGAGCAGCGAAGAAGTGTGCCGTCATGTGAATACCGCAATCGTCGCTTCCTCGCTTCTGCTGAGTGCACTCCTGGTACTCCCATTGTAGAGAGGGCCACAGACGATGGAAGAGTCTGTGTGAAGAGTCTGTCCATGTGCACGTAAACGGAAGGGGCGGAATCCCAGATCTCCATTCTCTCAGAACCGATGGAATCCGTGTGAAGAATGCCAGTAATCCAGTGCTGACCGATGAAGAGTGGGAAGAACAGTCTCCCCTTTGTCCCCAGGTCCCATTCTGATGGGGAATACAACGGCAGGGTCCAGGCGTGGAAGCGTGTGGCACCGTAAAACGCTGCGCTGCGGAAGCTATCTGCCGTAGAGGATGTCTACTTCAGAATCGGAGGTTTTCCCCCTTGTCCGGTTTCCTCCTCGTAGATTCTTCTTGATATGTAGTCGCGTGTGGAGACGAACGCTCTTTAGTGCGGACCCCCGCCTCTGAACCGGCGGGGCTTACTCGTTTTGGGGGTACTCCGTGATCTCCTTGTTCCGTAGTCGCCGACTCGCCTCCTCGGTACGCAGTGCGGACTCCTCGGCCTCGCGTGGACGTGCGTGGTTACGGCGTGGGCCATACTCCTCCATTGGAGCCTCGTAGTGGTGAACGTGCTGGACTTTCTGGATGCCCGGACGCTGCCGTTTCAGCGCTTCCACCGTTGCGTCCAGCTTCGGAATGGAAGCGTAAAGCTTCTCCTCCTTGGTTTTGTAGGCCTGGCAGATGGCGTTGCAGGCGTTCTCGATCTCCGGGACAGTTCGACGTAGTCGTGGACGGGCTTGCCAGTAACGTCCCGCACAGGAAGCGGTTCGGCTCCACCCTCCACAGGGGCGATTCCTGTCCTTGGCGGGGTACGGGAAGTCACCGCCCTCCACGCGTGTCTCTGCATCGGACACGGAGTCGAAAATTTTCGTCTTATCTTTACTTCTTCGCTCGTGAACGTCTCGTCCACGAACTTCTTGTCTGTCCTGTACTCGGCGTCCAACGCTTCGACGGCCCCCAGCACCACTCTATACTTGTGAGCGGAGTGGTCCGCTTCCGTAATGACCCTATCCTGGAGGAGTTTTTGTCATACGTTCGCATTCGATCCGCACTATTTGCTTTGAGAGTACTCATTCTCTCTCTCTCTCTCTCGTCCTCCGAGGGAGCACGCTCAACCGTCGACATGCATTGCCAACCATACTAAGTGTTGAATAAATTCAAAACATAAAGTCGTCAAAGACGAGACCTACGCTAACAACTGGAAGCCTATTACACTATAGCAACAGAAGAACAGAAGAGGTGATGGATACTTATACCATACATTGCAGGACAAGGTCGGTAAAATCTAGATTCCTAAGTGACATTTATCCACCTTAGATTCGGTGCGTTTTCCTCAGTAGAGAACCCCAAAATACATCTCTTCTTGTTCATAAAAAGTAAAAGAGTACAAAATAATAACTCTATCATTCTTACGGTTCAGCGAATAACTTTAACGTGGAATCCTCAACAAATAAAAATACATGGCTGCACACTCTAACAGCGATTCCTTTTATTCCCACACAAGCGCTTTATCTTTGAGCTTTAAACATTTCACCAACTCGCAGACGACGTGTCGAAGTACGGCTGATCCGCTCCGAGTGCATTGAAGTCCCACCGCCACACCTTCCCAATAAGCGGAATGGGATCCACGTGATCAGCGAAGTACGGCACATCGCGTATCACCGGCCACACAGCGGAGAGCATGTGATACTCTGCAGCGAGTGAAATGAAATCCTTTTGTGTGTACATCTCTGTCTGGCTCCAGTCCACCGTGTCTTCCGGGTGTTCGGCCATGTGCTGCACAGCGGCTCGGATCAGCTCTACTCTCTCACTGACGGAGCCTAATCGAGTACTCAAAAGGTGAAGTAGAAGCGCTTCCCCTGCACGATCAGTGATAGTGAAGTCGATAGGAAGAGCAGTAGAAAGACATATTCTGACAGCCTCGACATCGTTGGCATCACAAAACATCATCAAAATCGATTCATCCATGTCTGATATCTTAAAAGTGACGTCCGCTCCATTCGTCACACACTTCTGCACCGCTAACGGGTCCCGGCATATATCATAGTGGCCTTCTGACAGCAGGTACAGCTCGCCGGTTGCTCGATTGGCCTCCACCCACCTCGCAGACGACGTGTCGAAGTACGGCTGCTCCGCTACGAGTGCATTGAAGTCCCACCGCCACACATCCCCAGTGAGCCGAATGGGAGCCCTGCGATTAGCAAAATACGGCACATCGCGTATCACCGGCCACACAGCGGAGAGCAGCTGATTCTGCGCAGCAAGTGAGATGAAATCCAGTGCTGAATATTGTTTTGTCTGGCTCCAGTCCACCGTGTCTTCCGGGTGCTCGGCCATGTGCTGCACAGCGGCTCGGAGCAGTTCTACTCTCTCATCGACGGAGCCAAATCGAGTACTCAAAAGGTGAAGTAGAATTGGTTCCACTTTAAAATTGCTGTCAGAAAAGTTGATAGGAAGAGCAGTAGAAAGACATATTCTGACAGCATCGACATCGTTGGCACCGCAAAACATCATCAAAATCGATTCATCCATGTCTGATATCTGAAAGTTGACATCCGCTCCATTCGTCACACACTTCTGCACCACTAACGGGTCCCGGCATGTTCTTGAACGGACTTCCGCCAGTTGGTACAGCTCGCCGGTCACTCGATTGGCCTCCACCCAACTCACAGACGCAGTGTCGAAGTACGGCTGCTCCGCTCCGAGTGCATTGAAGTCCCACCGCCAGAGCTTCCCAGTGAGCCGAATGGGAGCCCTGCGATCAGCAAAGTACGGCACATCGCGTATCACCGGCCACACAGCGGAGAGCAGCTGATTCTCTGCAATAAGTGAAATGAAATCCAACGGCACCCTGTCGAACTCCGTCTCGCTCCAGTCCACCTCGTCTTCCGGGTGGTCGACCATGTGCTGCACAGCGGCTCGGATCAACTCTACTCTCTCATCGATGGAGCCTAATGGAATCTTCCAAAGACGCACCAGAATCGTTGCGCCTGTAGAATCAGCGATAGTAAAGTCGATAGGAAGAGCACTAGACAGACATATTCTGACAGCCTCGACATCTTCGGCATCGCAAAACATCATCAAGATCGATAGACCCCAGTAGGACAGCTTGAAGTTGACATCCGCTCCATTCGTCACACACTTCTGTACCGCTAACGGGTCCCGGCATGTTCTTGAACTGAGTTTCGCCAGTTGGTACAACTCGTTAGTTGCTCGATTGGCCTCCGCCAACCTCGCATACTCGTTGTCCAAGTACGGCTGCTCCGCTCCGAGTTCGAGGTCCACTGGGGTCTGGAGGGGAGAATCCTCCTGGGACGCCTTGTCCCGCTGCGTCTCGAGCGAGTTCGTGTGACGGTACATCACTGCACGTGTGAGTGGGTGTGACAGAATCGTCGTGTCGAGCACTACCCTAAGCGAATTACTGGAAGAGAAAAAAAAAAAAAAAAATACGCAGAAAATAGGGAAGTCTGGTGGAGAATGAATAAAACACGATGCAGCATCACTTCAGGGAAGGAAGTAGGCGGAAAACCATACAATGATCTTCCCTCGACTGGTGTGAAGTGGTTTCCTTCAACAAGCACGGAGGACAAAATTAAAGAATACCGTTTAATATCTGTTGCCAGCAAAGGAGGTATTTTTGGCTAGAAGTGAATTGTTTTTTCTGGTTTTGGTGTTTAGATTTTACCGCATCTATCAAGAGGCAACGTCTTGTTTTGTTGTTGTGGAATCTTGCTGGAGTGGAGAGAGTCACGAGAAGTAACAAAGCAAACAAAAACCGATTAAGGGGAAAAACCGATTAACTGATACGGAAAATGATAAATAGAGTGTTTGGCGGGAGAGATTATTTTGTCATTTTCTCTTTTCCCAACCAAAAAAAAAAAAAGAAAAAAAAAAAAAAGAAAGAGGGTAGTAGAATACTCCCAACCTTGAAAGGATAGAATTCTCCTCCGGATCTATTTAAAAAAAAAAAAATTGTTAAATACAGAGAAAATATTCTTTTCTTTTGTATGTATTATTTTTGTCTTAGCCGTTTTAGCACTTTCCCTTGCGACAGTACATCTACTAAAGCACGGAGTTCCCCTTCCGAAAGCATCTCCTGGCACTGCAGAGCCAGTCTAAGTTCCATTAATAGCATTGTGAACTGAAATGGCCGCAGCACCATCGATGGCGGTTTGTGAGAGGAGGATTTATCCTCGTTTCCATGATGCGTAGGACTCGGACTGTTATTGGTCTTACTACTAGAATTAGGATTGTTGTTTCCTTTATGGTGCGGTGGCGATATCGTGGATTGCTCGATAGGCCGTAGAACAGCGCGAGAGTTCCTCTTGTTCCCAGTGTCTCCAGTAGGATCTCCTCCAGACGATAGAGTGTGCACAGAGGGTGGTGGCACCCATTCCGGATCCCGTTGAATGGTTCCGGATTCGAGCACCGTCTTCGTCCACTTCACGGCCGCGCGCATGCCTTTCCGGTAGTGCTTCTCCATCGACGGGCCGCTGAAGAGGTCCGTCCAGCTCAACAACTGCCGCCCCATCCCGCCATCCACGGTGAAAGGAAGCGCACAGCAGCTCCCTGAAGGAAGTTTATTGAGCTCTCTCGAACCATACAGGGGCGGCTGATCCACATCTGTCGTGTAGGTGACGCCGTAGAAAAGCTGCTGCTGCAGCTCCGACACGCCGAGGAGCAGCTCTCCTCCTTGTTCGGGACGATCTTCGTAATAAAAGACCTCCTCCGCACGGTATTCGCTAATCAGCCGCACAAAGCTGTAGAGCTTCGCTTTCACTCGTCCAGCGCACTCGTCGGGTTTGAGAATAACTTCCTCGAAGTGTTGCCGTAGACCGGCGCTCGCCAGAATTTCTTCCAGTCGGTCTTGAAACACCATACAACGCCCGGTCAACACAAAAAAGAAGATCCTCCGCTCCGCTCCAGGCCCGCGTGCGGCCTCGTCCTCGTCACGCTCCCGGATGAGCGCTCGCAGGTGTCGCAACACCGGCATCACAAACCACCTCTCCTCCTCTGGCTTCTGCGGTACGGCAGGGGGGGAGAGCGTGCAGAGCCCCTCCAGCCACCCATGACCCCCATCCTCCGCACGCAGCAGCAGGGAGTCAATCATTCGAGGGTATTCCGGGTACAGGCGCTCTACCATTTCGGGGTGTGGCATCGGCGAGTTGAAGAGCGTCCCATCAAAATCAAAGATGTGCAGTGTGGTCCCCGGCATCTCCTTCTATTTTTTTCTCTCTCTCTCACTGTTCTACTCGTTTCTGGATGATGGCCTAGCCTACCTCGCCGTGTCTCATAAACTACTAAAACGTCCGAAGAAGAAACGAACACGATTCAATTCCACACAGACAAAATAGAGGTTAATAATAATAATAACGAATACTTCACAATGTGTACGGTGAGCTGAGGGGAATCTCGTCGGTAAAATCCAGATTCATGCAGATAATAGTAATGAAAATGAATATAAATACAAGCATGACATAAATTGTAGATATAGACACTAAGCCGAAATGGACAAAAAAAAAATGATCACAATGGAAAAACGAAAAAGGGAGGAAAATATTATTTAAAAGAAAGTGTTTCAGCGAGAAGGGGGGATGGGAAGTGGGGCGAAAGTGTTGTGTGGCACAGTTCGAGAGGATAGAAGTACGTTGCAGGAAGATCCATCAATAAAGTATTTTCTTGTGGTTTTACCATTCTTAATTATGTTTTTCCTATCTGCTCCTAAAACAGAGAAAGATAGAGAAACAAGAAAAAAAAATGCCGTTAGCCCTCTTGCAGCACGCTGGACACCACCATGGCGAGCACCTCATCGGAAAACATCTCCTCTCCGACTAGTGCGAGCGCTGGATCCACCATGACCATCGTGAACCGAAACGGGTAAAAGACGCGCTTTTGATCCCCTATCTTCAGCTCCGCCGGTCGGTCCCCTCTTTTCGCCTGCAGGCCGACACGGGAAGCAAAGTCCGATGCCCACATCCTCGCTCGGTCCTGAATCAACTCCACGTCGGCTGGGGATCGCCGAGCAAAGAGCGACGCCCAGGAGAGCGGTTCCGTCCCTACACCACCTGCTGCAGTGAAGGGGACCAAGTGACAGCTTCCACGGGGATTCAACTCGTCGTTGGGCGGGTTGATGGGCTGCCCCTGTGGCGAGGAGAAGAAGAGCCGTTGCTGGAGCTCGTGTATGCTCTGCAACAGCTTTCCGCCCTGCTCCCGTCGATCTTCAAAGTACACCACCTCCTCAGGGTGATACTCCCCGAGAAGCTTAGAAAACTCAATAAGCTTGTAATAGATGGTGCTGGTATTTGCTGTAGGCTTGACAATGATGCGCTCCATCGCGTGTAAGACCCCTGCCCCATCCAGGATCTCTGCTAGTCTGGGTTGAAACTGCTTCGAACGCCCTGTCAACACAAAAAAGAAGATCCTCCGCTCCGCTCCAGGCCCGCGTGCGGCCTCGTCCTCGTCACGCTCCCGGATGAGCGCTCGCAGGTGTCGCAACACCGGCATCACAAACCACCGCTCCTCCTCTGGCTTCTGCGGTACGGCAGGGGGGGAGAGCGTGCTCAGGTGTTGAAACCACCCCAGTCCCCCATCCGAAACACTCGTGAGGAGCTCATAGTAGAGCATCGTCTCGTGGGGAAAAACTCGCTCCATCTGCCGCCGGTTCGGCACCGGGGAGTTGAAGAGCGTCCCATCAAAATCAAAAATGTACAGCTTCATGGCAGAAAACGGGGACTTTGGAGAACCCAGGCTCTTGCTATTGCTAGTGGAAGCTGTCACACAAGAAAAAGGCCGACTGTGTCCCGTGTGAAGCAATGGAAAATCCGATAATACACGCACTGGTTGTGTTGCGTCCGCAGCACCTCTCTGTAGAGTGGATCTTCGGATCCAGCTGAGCGCAAGAAGTCTTTTAATAAATATTTTGGCTTGTTCTTGTTGTTGATTTTGGTCTAAAGCAGTGTGTTCAAGTTTTACGGTAGAGGCTCAAAGTGTATGCATATATATGTACATATAGGTTTTCCCACTTTCCATTGAAGTCCGATAACAAGGAACTTTTGCGGATACTTCGTTCTTTTTGAATCCTAAAAGGAACGCACAGTATTCAAGAGAGAGGAGGGGAGTGAGGATAGAGTTGAACATTATTGTTATCACAAGGCAAGACCCCTACTCCAAAAGGAGATCAAGACGGCATTACCTTTACAGTAAACACACAGCTGTAGCAAATGAAGGGGAAAAAGCTCTTTCTTTTTTTATTATTTTCTCTTGCAGATTTGATGGTGAATACGGAAATAATAATGCCATCTCCTCTCTCTCTCTCTCTGAATCCCTTCCTCCCATTTTCAAATTTGTTGGTCCGCCATAATTTGAAGTCCCTGACGAGCGTCATCACTGCTCAGCATTCGGCTCCTCCACGCCTCCACCTGTTCCTCAGACGGTGGGGTGCGGACACACTCCTTTTCCCCAGCCGAGTGCAGCCACCCTTCCGGAGCACTCCGCTTTTGAAAGGAGAGCACCACTACCTTCTCCCGTGTCTGCACGTGAATACGTTCAAATCCAATCCGGCTAATCACTTGTATCCACTGCTCCACCCACTGCCCCCGCCGGGATCCCTGCGTGCGGGTTGACAACACCACCAGTAGCCCCCTTTCTTTGAGAACGAGATACGCCTGCAGACACGCCTGATATCGTAGCTGTGGGGATGGAAGATAAGAAAGTAATAAACAGNCTCGGCCGCCAAACGAGAGAGCTGATACTGCCGCCGTACGGGAGGGGTGGTGTAGCCCCAAGTCGACGTCGTCACAGCACAACCCGCACCTTCCTCCTCGGCCACACCTTCCTCCAGTGGAGACAGAGACACCGATTCGTCCACCACTGGGACATCCGTCAAGATCGCTTCCACGCGGCCCTCCCCCAGAACTCGTCGTTTGGGAAGAGAAGCCCGTTCCACCGTTCCTCCTGGTGTCTCCTCTTCCTTCACTGTGGGGAGGTCGCCATCGCCTTCCTTACACAACGAAGAGGTGAAGGGCTGTGAGGGAAAGACCACCTTCGCCGTGAGCCAATCGGCTTGCAACACACTCGGCACATCGTACCGCCATCCGTCCGGGCCCATCACTTTGGCTTGGTAAGGCTCCAAGTCCAACGACACGACATCCAGGGGAACAGAGGCAAAACCTGTGAGAGAACACTCTTCGGGCGGCAAGTGGGGGCCTTTTCCATCAGCTGCGATGGAGAGAAAAGGCACAAAAGTTCCTTCAAAGGGGCCATAACAACTCCCCACATCCAGTACATGCAACGGAGTGGGGGAAGGAGGAAGTGCGAGAAAAGTCTCTTTGTTTCTCTCCTCTGTCCTCCCATGAAGACACTGGAGGTATTGCTGTCGCACGGCTTGAAGAAGGGCGACATAGGAGAGCGTCTGATCCATTCCAGACCCCCACGAAAAGATTCCCTCCTCCCCTCCTTTGACTGCTGCGGTTGTCAATGATGTCGATCGGACTGGTGCGTGTGCGGGAGACCGACGGTCCGTTCTGCAGCTGGAGCACCAGGTAGGAAAAGGGCAAATCACCGTATCTGTACGACTTGTCTCATCCTCCACAAGACCAGAAGCCGAAGCAGTAGAGTTAAGCAGGGGCACTCCCCACAGCAAATGCTCCACTTCACGAGGAGTTGCCATGCGCTGATGGGCTTGAAAAAAGCTTCGTCGCATCGTCTTGGAGTGCTGCGCGACGATCAACGGAGGCTGTGTAAAGAGTCTTTCCATTCCGTATTCTGCTTCGTTTGGTACAAATTCTTCTTTTTGATCCTCGTCTTTTCGAAAGGAGGGAAGCGGTGCCGGCGTGCCAATAAAGTAGGAGTGCAAACACTCCAAACACAGTTGCACACGATCGTCATACCGGCGATGAGAAGGTGTCGGAATTGAGGAAGCTGAGGACATCTCCACCTCTTCACGTCGTTGCTGTGGAGTGGGCAGTCCGTTGACTTGAGGAAAGATTGCTTCCCCTTTTTCCAGAGGAGGGTCCCAGTACTGCGTAGCTAAGTGATGCATCGCCGTCGCGTACGCCACACGTTGCCGGCGCTGCTCGGGATGATCGAGTAATGCCGTCCATGCCTTCAGTGCTGCCAAAGGATTCTCCGCTTCCTCCCGGTCACACGATGAGCTATTGTGAGTGGACGAACCGATCAGCATGATATCGGTACTCCCTCCCTGTTCTGTCGAAACTGGCTGCTGTGCATGAGGGATGGCTGCAAAGCTCCGCGGCTCAAGCTCGAGGGGGGACTCCGTACTGCAGCCGCTGGCCATTGTGCTATGCGTGGATTCCACAGCACGCAGGCGTTTCATAGACTTCATTCCCAGAGGACCAAAACCCTCTTCTCTCCTCTCTGAGAGGAGGGGTGTCCCTGAAGGCCAGCCGTTGCTCCAACGCGCCTGCAGAACGTGATGGTGAGATTTGATGAATGCTGCCCAATGAAGGTGGGGAACGGAAGTGCGGTAAAGGGAGCTCGAACCCTTTGCTTCTTGTTCTTCTTCTTGTTCTTCTTCTTTTTCGTTGAAGGATGAGGAAGTAATTCTTCTCGTTCGCCTTTCATCACTTCTTTTCGTATTCTTCTCTGTTTTGTCCCTTGAGAGAGAAGAACAATCTCTCTTGCTGCAGCTCTTCGTGTTCTTACTAATGCTGTGGCGTCGGCGGTGGCTCCCTTCCTCCTTTACTGGGGAGCTATTCATGATTGCGTTCACTTTTGTATTTCGTTTTACAATAATAGCACATAGGGGAAGAGAAGTCTTTATTATTATTATCTATTACTATTGTTAATATTATTGTTGTCACTAATGGAACGTATTTTATTATGATTTATTTTTCCTATTTTAATCAAGAATATGAATAATACACACAGAAAGACATAGAGAATGCAATTTGTATCTCATGAATTAATGGTCTTGACTGAAAGTCAACCAACAGGTCCATTATTTATTTCTTTGTATCTTTAAATATCGAGCAAGAAAAGTATCCAACTCCAATATCTGGCTAAACCATACTTCAACATCCTCTACCAGAGGCACTGCACTCCTGAGCCTCAGACAGAAACGGACGAAATAAACAGAATACGAGGCTATCGTAGAAATCGTAGAAATCGTAAGAATATATCGTATCCTCTTTTTTTTTTTTCTTTTCTCTTCTTTCCCTTTGCTATCTTCAGCGCTAAGCCAAAAGGTTTGAGGAGTCGGAGTTTTGTTGTTGTTGTTTTTCGCTGAGGTGGAAAGGCACCTCATCCGTTCTTCTACTATGAGGGGACGCAGTAGTCTAACAGGCACTTGTACCCCTCTCGGCCGTTGAAGAGCATTCGGCAGGTGGTAATCGGGTCTCCGGCCTTCCAGTGGGTGCTGTTGGTACGTTCCACCAGCAAGGAGGCGGCGGGGACCTCTGTGGTGGTGTACGGGTCCCCTACGGACAATGGTATATCCAGAATATCACCTAATGTGAGGTACAAGTCTAAAGGGGTGGAAAGTCGTCTAGAGCGTTCCATGAAGTGCCCCTGCGTTGTGCCTTCCTTTAACTTTTTCCGCTTATCGATATTCTTTAAGATCTGTGAATGCAGAAAGTATAGCATCAGAGGCGAGGTACGTTCCATCTGTCCCGCCTCAAACAATTCAAAATACGGGCCCATGTGGTTACCGTGATCCCCGATCACTAGCAACGTGTTTCTAGGGTTTTCAAAGAATTTCAAGTCTCCATCCAAGCGCTCCATGAACTTGGTCAAATCTTTATCCACGCTGTGAATCGCGGCGTGTGTCCCCTCGTGCCCCTCTACAAAATGTACGACGTCCAGAAACACCTTTTCGCATCCGTGAGCCTTGGCATACTGACTCTCCTCTCGCAGCTGTCTGGCAAGAAGCGTCGTTTGGAAATCAAAAATATGTTCGTGAACAAAACGATGATCGATGCAGCGCCGGAGAATACTGTAGGGTCCCATGAAGTTACCGAATCGGCCGCCGTACTCGGCGTGGCAAAAGGGCTGAAAGGTATAGTAATCGATTCCCTGAAAGCGCTCCCCTCGTCCAGATGTTCGCTCGCCACCAAAGAGAAGGTACTGGGATATGTCAGAGCAGTACCCTGTAGTGAAGCTCGTACTCACAGTCTCCCCTAGTTTCTCCTTGGCAATATTGAAGACCGAACGGTTCATAAAGTTGAGCGTGTCGCGTGTTCGGCCAATTCGTTCCTCCGCATCGACCGATGTCCCTGCAAAGTACGGTCCCACATTTCCAGCCGTACTCATTCCGAGGGTTGTGTGGTGCAATTCGCGAACAATGTATCCTTCCTCCCCACTGGATAATTTCTTGGACTCCCGCTTCTCAAACTGTCGGGCCCATTCCACAAATGTTGGTAATCGTCGAGCCACTCCCTGCCGGCTGACCGCATCAAACATAAGCAGCAGGATGCTACCAGAGGGTTTGTGATCCGGTGGGCATTCTTTCTGCGTCCCTCGAGCCCATGGCTCCGGCTTCTTCAAGGGCTGTACAAAGTACTCCTCGTCTGTCCCGCACTGCACACTGTACGCCGCCGAGCGACCCATCGGGAGAGCGATGACCTTGTCCGAGTTCCACCACACGCGCGCCTCCTTCTCTGCTGGACTCGCTGGGCTGCGGTCCACTACTTTCAGCAGGCTAGGATCCCACTCCACAGATTGAATAACTCCATTGATATTGCGACGGACGATCACTCCCTGAGACTTCTCATCGGCGTACAGCTCCTTCAGACGCTGGTGGTACTCCTCATTCCCGTGCAATGTCTCGACAAAGATCGCATCGGCCTCTCCGTTAAACTCGCTATTTTCGGGTCGTTCCAAGTACACTCGGGGTTTTTGACCGTCGTTGGGGCATGTGGGGCGAATCAGCAGGAGCTCCTCCTCCAGCACCACGAATCCGCTGCTGTGCCACGATGACGAGTGGCATTCTTCACTCCCCGTGTAGAAGTTGAAGAATCGTCGAGGGAGAATGGCAGGCAGGACCCACGAGGTGGACAAGGTGGGGTTGAGCTCCATACCTTCTCCGCTGCAGGCGTCCATCTGAGGCCCCAGTACGCTCTGCCGAAGATGAGGAAGGGTCGCAGTGCCCTCCACCACACCAAACATCCACACCACCAGCAGAAGACCGATACCAAAACAGAAATTCTTGAACAAATTCAGCCACAAGAGGAGCTGTCGCCTCTGTACCGCTTCTATCAAGTTCACCTCTCGGATGAGACGGGTCCAAATGTCTCGCACGGTCATCGTTGCCGCAGCGACCAACAGAGCGGTGTCCAGACCCACGCGAGAAAGTAAGAGAACGATTTCCTGTGACTGTCGATGTTCCTTGGGAATAAAGCGATGAATAGTGTAATGGATCCCCACTAACACCACAGAGAGCAACACCAGGGCCTTGGAGACCCCTTGAGGTCCACTGGAGCGCAGCCGACACCCCGAGCAGAAGGAAGTCAAGGAAATCCACCACATTGGAGCGCCACCACGGTTTCGCACTAGGAGATTAGAAACGGTATCGCCGCCAGAGGACGCCGCCACTCCTGTTTTCCCATCGGCTGAGATGGGGAGCAGCAGCACACGAAGCAGCAGCCAGTAACCTGGGAGAAGCACCAGAATGGAAAGCAATTCCAAAAGCTCAATCATGGTCCCGTTGTACACCTTGAGGTACAGATGACTCTTCACCTTCAAGATAAACCAAGAGAGAAAAATGAAAGGAATCGCTAAAAGGGTCTGTCGCACGCTCACCGTTTCTCGCAAGGAGCATTGCAGCGCTGCCAAGAAAAGTGCCATAGAAAACACTGAAGGCGTGAATGAAAAAATAGTTCAGCAAATATCTTAAGGAGCAGGGCAAGAAGAAAGTAAAGAAAACAGATGGGGCAGAGGGGGAAAGGAAATATGCCAATACCGAGGCAGCAACGAGACACTTCTACCAGAGCAGAAGAGTATGTCAACAACAATGTACATCCTGTCCCATAGATATCGCCTCGTAATATGAGATGATTGTTGTGTTGTTTGTTGTTGTTATTTTTTATCAGATCCAACTATGTTATCCTCCAGCATACTTCATCGCAATCGCCATCTACAGGCACAGAAGAAAAATAACGAGAGCTACCGGATCAAGGAGTCACTTAGTCGGTGAAGACTGCACACGGGCTGATTTTGGCACACGTAATCGGCCAACGTTAAATCGGTAATCCAGAATCGTTTGCGAAACTTATTTCTCCGGACAAGCTCCGACTCCTGCGTCACGCGCGCCTCGAGTCCACTCATCAACTCGTCAATGTTCTTCAGCCGCTCCCTATTCACGTTCTCCGCCACCCCTGGAGCAGTCGGGCGTTGGAGTTTGGCGGGGTCCCACCAAATAATGCTGTCTGGAATTAAATGGGCCTCTGTGCTCAGGACCCACTCCCGCCTCAAAACAGGAGAGGCAGCGGCACGGGTCTGCCCGCCTCCTCCCTCCACCTCGTCCTCCTGGAA